>MJUU01024449.1:18428-46804 GCA_002080025.1 Modiolus philippinarum
AACAAAATTTGTAAAATTTAGATATTGCAAGTTTTAATAAATCGGTTTTTGGGTCAGCACCGAAGTACTGACTACTGGGTTGGTGAATACCCTCGGGGACTAACAGTCCACCAGCAGAGGCATCGGCCCAGTGGTAATAAAATAACAAAATACCGAAGTAACTGTTCATTTATTTTATTTTATCATCTATATAGGGACATCCAATGGCTGAAAAAGAAGATGTCTGCTGCGAAGGGTGTGAACTTAAAGAGGAATCGAAACAAGCTTCTACTTGGTGTAATGATTGCGAAGCAGGGTTCTGTGAAGTTTGTGTTAAAATACACGAGGCGACAAAAGCTTTGAGAAAGCACCATTTGATACCAGTGGCTAGTCGTATCACGCCGATGCAATTCTCTTTAAAACAACATTGTGAAGATCACAAAAAGAAAATGGATTATTTTTGTGCCCAGCATGACCAGATGCTTTGTCTGAAATGCGTCCAGTTGTTCCACAGTAATTGTGACGTGTCTGACCTTGAAGAAGCAGCCAAAGGGATAAAGTCTTCGGCAAGGTTATTGGACCTCGAAGACAGCATTAACAGTTTACTCGAAAATGTAAAAATTGGCCATGATGGGTCAGTGGATATAGACAAAACACTTAATCAAGAGCAAGAAAGAATTCAAGTTAAAATTGACGATTTGCGTCAGAGGATAAATGAATACTTTAACAATTTACAGGAGAAACTTAATACTAGTCTTAAAGACAAAATGGACAACCATCGAGTTAAACTAGTGCATTTTCGTGAAGACCTTTTATCAACAGATGACAAATTAAAAACTATCAAGCAACAAATCTGTAATTTGAAAATGTTCGCTTCGGATACACAAACATTTATTGGTTTGCGAGATATCACTTTGAAGGTTTTACAATTGAAAGAACTTGTGAAAGCAACAATGAAAACTCTACCGGAGTATTCCTATGACCTCAAAGCAGATCAAAAGATTGAATCAATATTTCAGAATGTTGACAGATTGGGAGAAATATTTGTAAAAACAAAAGGTGCAACCATAATTTACGCCGAAGCTAAAGAGATGCAAGCTCAGTTTTCTATTACAAAACATTCACCAAAAGATCGAAATAAACATCTGAGGTTAAGGATACGCTTCAGAGTAAAATCTGGTCAAAACGAAGTAATATTTACAAACTGTGCCATCCTTCCAAACAACAGACTAGTGTTTGCTGATAGTGGAAACAAGAGGTTGTCAATACACAATGAAAAGGGAATATTCGAACGGAATGTCAAACTCGACAGTCAACCATTTGACATTACAGTTCTAGGCAAAAATCTTATGGCCGTAACTTACAAATCTAGGTCATATAAAACGTTAGATATGTTTGATCTCGGCACTTACAAAAAATCTGAGCTAAGTTTTGACTATAGAAGCGAATTTCCCTTTTGGGGGATATGCAGCGATAACAAAAGGAGTCTTTATGCCGTGGCATATCCGGATGGTATGAAAAAAATAACACCGACAACAAATGAAATAGATACAATATCGGTAAGAGTACACAGTGTATACAATGTAACACTTCATGCCAACAGATTGTATTATACAAACAAAGGAAGCACTGCAATAATTTGTTGTGATGTTGCCGGTAATAATTTGTGGACTTTCAAGGACAAACGTTTGCGCTGCTCTGAAAACTCGTGTATACCACTAACATCCGATAATTCAGGATGTATTTATGCCGTTGGATCTGTAGAAAATATCATCATGCTGGTATCTAGCGACGGAAGAGAAGGCAAAATTGTCTTAGATCAAAGTGATGAATTAAACAATCCGCGTGGTATATTCTTTGAGAAAAATAAACAGCAGCTCTTGATATGCAACCAAGATGATGGCTACGCTGCATTATACGACGTGGAAGTCGTTGAATGACAAGGATTTATTTAAAGTCTAACATGCTTACGTTGTGTCCGTCTTCTACTTTCAGTGATAAATAAGTGTTCAAGAAATAAATAAAAAAACATAAACAAAGTTTTTGGAACATAATTGTTGCATGTTTGAGTTTCATCAATGACCTTTTGAAATGTAAAAGTTTTTCGGGATTTTTCTCTCATTTTAACCGATTTTGTGAATTCATTAGTACCTCCAAAAACATCTCAAATGATGAACGGTGTCCTTTAGAAAATATAAACTCCAAGAACACTGAACAATCGAACCATGCTGGGAACAAAATTAAAGCCCTATCAGTTGAAAAAAAATTACTAGTATATGTTAAATATTTTTTCCTGCAATTATACATGAAGTGAAATATAAAGTGTCAATTTCAGAAATAGACTAGAATAGTATACCAGTGTAGGAGTCTCTCATCTCTCATTTGCATTTGTTATGTGGGATAAAAAAAGCGGAAACTGTAACATTTTCGTCTTAACTATATATACGAATTCATGTAATGTCCTGCCCCCGAAATATCTGTCGGAATTTCTTGTTTAATCTGATATCTAAGATCTGGGTATGTTTTTACCATATCTTATCACTCAAACTTCATTTCTATTACCTTATTCATGTTCCCAACATCATCATTTGGGTAAGACAAGAATTCAGTATCTGGCAAACTATCTAAGTTGTCTATTCCATTTGGCCATTGTTTTAAAAAAATTATTGTCCTTTCCGTTTTACTGAACCCGGGAGATTATGTTCTTGTGAACATTGGTATGATAGAACAACATTTTATTGCATATCAGTGGATTCTGCTTCTAGTATTGTGACAATGTCTTTAAAAAACTGTGCTTCCGGTTCCTCCCATTTACCTGAAAAGTATTATATAATGCAACATCAAATGAGAATACACAAGGTAAATTCACCCTCGACTGGAAGCAAATCTGACGAATGTTACATACACAGAAGTCTTGAATCAGTATCGTATAGACACTATAATTACTCAACACTTCTCACTAGACATTCTGCATACAGCCCCCAATCTGCAAATAGACAGTGTTCTAATTGAGTATCCGTATCCGTAAAATTGACACCTTCAAATTAGACGGTGATAGAAGGGATATGGAGTAACAGTGTGGTAGCATTGTGGCACAGAGCAGGCGAAGCTGCGACTAGAAGATAAACCAAGAGATAATAAAACAAGCACCCTAAAAGGATTAGTTACAAGTGCAAGCCATGGAACATGTGTTTATTCAAGACATTGCATACATTCATGTCAATAAGAAGAAACCAAGATGTTCCAAAAAGTTAAAGATTGAGTTCTAAGGTGATACAACCGAATGCCAAAAGGGAAATTGGTAAACCCCATCCCATCGAGGAAAAAAAGCGCAAAATTGATCAGCAAAAAGTCTTACCATCACATGGTAAGAGTCTATCCATCAACAAGTACTGTCACTACTCTATTCACTTCGATTGAAGAAGATATAAAAATTATTGATTAACTTGCGGTACTCAACGATGTATTGGGCACGGTAACTCATTGACCCTTAGACGTGAAATGACATGGTTTCGTTTCTCAAAGTCGGTCAAAGCACTTTCATCGACATAATTTCTAATGCACTCGACGAAAAAAGTTTGAAGATGCAAGAAGTACTTGAAGTGGAGCTAGTGAAAACGAAATTTGCGATCAAAAATATTTTAGGCATCCCTTCTTCAGATCAGCTCTTGCTACCTTCACACAATAAACGGACCTTAAGTTGAGATCGCATTCATGGGGAAATTCAAAGAGAATATTGCTGAATACATGTGTTGACATGCGTTGAGGCAATGGACGGAAATTTAGCGTATTCAAAATGGAAAAATCCACTAGAAAAATTAAAACTACACAATCGCTGATCCAGCATTTAGACAAGATCGGTTCTTGTCAAAAGGGAAGTGATCGTTAATGAAAGAATTGAGGATGAAAAAAATTATCTTGCTTACCACACAAACCGATTTGAGCGTATGGTATCCTGAATAGAGCCTTCATAAATTATTTGTGGTTATAAAAAGCTTCCTTCGTCCATCATTTCGATTCTTTCTACATTTTTCAGGTTGCAATATTCACCTCAATTGTCCTGCCCGGAGAGGTGAGTCAGACACCTACCACAAAATAAGAGTCACTTACAATTGGAAGCTAAAAAGATTATTTTGTTTCTTGATCCAGCAGAAGTGTTGTCTATTGTTGTTAGTCAGGAATACAAAATCTACGTGTCTCACGCATTTACACATAGATATCCATCTTGAGAGAATACATTAGGAAGTCCCCTTCGCCATTCTTTCCATTCTTTATACTATCGTAGCCAAATATGTTGATGTTGATGTTCCACCTCTCAAATTAGTCCATCGCCTTGAATCCGGCATGTCAATTTCACCAAACTGGAGCTTACTATTACTTGATTCGTTTTCAATCCTTCTTCTTGGAGCACTCACTGCACGTTCAAACTCTCAATTGAGTGCCTACAAAAGTGTCTTTTCTAACCCTAAGAAACGTTTTCTTGTCATACAACTTTCCAAAATCGATAACTACCGTAAGATTGGGAAGCTTTGCGAGTGATTTAAGCTCCTTTCATTGAGATCTGTTTATTTGTCAATTTACGGTTGGTTTTCTTCAACATGAGGTTTACCAACATTTATTTTGACACTCGGCTTTAACTCAGTAGACTCCACTCCTCACTATCTGAAGGGATTGTCCGTCGTTGGTGATAAGGGCTACGGAGAATTTCTAAAGATATGTGTTGGGTTTGTGTAGAAATCTGTTTATACACTACAAACATAACTTTTTAAAGCAACGAAGGCTGTGGTCTAGAATTAGAAAAATACAAAAGAAACAAGCCATTATGACTGTTAAAACAACCATAGCCCGGTGATTGGAAGTCATCGATAGTATAATACCGAATGAAAAAGCCTAGAAAACTTTCAAGAACCAGTCCGAATACAACTCTTGAATCACATTGGAGCACACTTTCGTGATCTTTAATTACTTTAGAAAGGAGGCATGATTCCCACCCACTTAATGATGCACTGTCGTAAGTATCGCCCATTGGAAGCAGTGAGCATCATCATTTCTGACATTGACGAATGCCTACTTTTTGGCAGGTAAATGATAAGGTTGGAATGTTAGGGCTGCATTTGGGTGGTATATTTTTTCAATGTGCCTACATATACATCAACTACCTTTGTAAATGAACTTGGCTATATTCCTAGATGAGTTTTACCAACATTTATTTTGACATTCAGCTTTTCCTCGCCCATAGCTATTTGAAGGAGTATCTTCATTGTCTCCTATACCGAGATCTTGTCTCCGATTTATACATTTTTTTAATTACATATTACAGTTTACCAACTACAATCGTTTTCTTCCTGTTCACGTAGTTGTTCAGAGTGTCTCCAACAAATCCCACTCTTTCCTGATTTCTCTTGAAGAACTGTCCCTTATTCCTCTCCAGTTCTCCGTGAATTGTGTTTTCTTACCGTCTCCCGTTTTACCCTCTAGTCGTAGCTTTGCAGCTCTGTACCGCAAAGCTCACACTACAGAAGATGCTCATCCAATGGCACCATCTTTGGACTGCTATTGTTATGAGGTTCGGCTTGTACTTCATATATGTTCCCCAGTTAAAAGCCCTTGAATGTTTTTTTATTATTATCATTTTTGGATCACGCCCTTTTATTTAACTCAATCTGTGATGTCATGTCAACTAACTTGATAGCATTGTTTACAAAGGACATTCTTATGAATTGTCGATTGCTTAATTAGAACTGTGTGTGGGGTTGGTGTAGAACCGGTGTTTATACACTACTAACATCGCTATCAGAAGCAACGAAGACTGTTCAAGACATTGTGGTCCAGAATTGGGAAAGCACAAAAGGAATAACCCATGAGTACTGTTCAAGTTATCATAGCCCGGTGACTGGAAGTCATAATACCGGAGGAACAAGCCTAAATACTTTCGAGAACCATAGTCCGAATATTTTGGCAAACAAATGCAGCTTAGATAACTTTTCAGGAACCATAGTCCGTATACATTGGCTAACGAGTACAGCTTATAGAAAACGGTTCAAGAACTATAGTCCATATACAATGGCTAACGAAACTGTTCAAGAACCAAAAACAATAAAAGAATATGGAGTAAATGCACATGAGACAAAGTCTCTAAAAACATGGTAAAATATAGCAAAGGAAAAACACTTTTAGTCTTATTTTTCATCTTGAATAATTGATTCTCAATGAAACAAAAGTGTTTCTCCACAGAGAGTTATAATATTAAACAAAGTATTTGCATTATATTTCAACGACACAGCCGTCTTCATTAGATGCAAAACAAAAATGTCACTAGATACAGAAAAAACAACGTTACATCACAGATAACGCTAATCTTGATCTTCATACCTTACACAAATTATTAAGAGAAAAATTGCTGATGCATAGAAATGATAGAAACGCCAATATACAGTTACTCTTTTATATTAAGACCTTCCTGTTTTGTATTACATATTTTTATAAATAGGGATTCTCTTGTTTGTCTGTATGCTTGATTTTCTTTTCTACTGATTACTATTCCTACATATTTGAAATTGTCAATTGAATGGCCAGGAGAATTAAAATGAATAGCAACTGGTTTGTCTTAAAAGATTTTGATTAAAAGATTTAAAGACAAACCAGTTGCTATTCATTTTAATTCTCCTGGACATTCAATTGACAATTTCAAATATGTAGGAATAGAAATCAGTAGAAAGGAAATTCCATGCTGCTTTCGTATACACTAGGCTTGCATGCTGTTCTGGGTTCATCACTGCTCCCAAGGTTACACCTGAAGCATCTGCATGCAGTTCAAAGGGACAGTGCCTGTGTCTGTTGGTCAAAAGTTTGTTGTGTCTCGCCCCATTTGCCATTTCTTTTGAATTTTTGGCTGTTGGCACTGACATTACCTCTGTCGAGGATCTACTGATTTAGATGAAGTAGTTAATATATCTTCTATCTATAACAGCTATCAAAATAACGAATATCTGGGGACATGTTTGTATGACGGTTGTTGACATGGTCGGTTTGTCAGGGTTGATTTCTGATGTCCAAAAATTTAACACTTTCCTGAAAGAAAACTCGGAGTTTCTTTGTAGTCCGGCAGTTTTCATCTGCCTCATCACTTCTGTGACCTGATTCAAGCTGTGTAGATGTTATTGGTTTGCAAACAAACGTCCAATGAGCCATTGCAAATTCAGTCTAGTCAATCTTTGATGGATAGCAATCGGTAGGGATCCTTTGGTACTCGTCGAATACAAGAGGCCTTACTTCTAACCTTCCAGGCTCATCCTTTAATATATCCCATTCATTGCTGTCTACAGTTTTGCCGTTGGTCTCCACCTGATTTGTCTTTTTGTCTTATGGATTTTGGCTATTGACCACTCTGTTCGGTAATTTTGTTATTACCCCCATTCATTATCATTCTGGATATTTTCGTGTGGTCTACAAAAAGGTAGGATTCTGAGTTTGCTGTCTCTGAATGATCATTTATGTAGATTACAAAGATTAGCAAGAGCTTGGTCCTGCGGTATGCAGCGGTTACTCTTTCCCATGTGGATCCTGCTCCTTTTACTACGATTTATTGTAGTCTGTTCTTTAAAAAATTCTCTTTCCCAATTTAATATTGGACCTTTCATGTCAGTACATTTCGCTTCTGTCCATGATCGTAACATGGCAAGCCATCTTTATATCTGTTCAACTTTAAAGATATCTTATATAATATAGTGTTATTAAATGGGTATTTTCATATTATCCTGTATAATGTCCAAGTACAATCGTATTGGGTTGAGGTCACCTGTATCGACCCGAGTCGAAGCCGAGGGCTAATACAGGTGATCGAAACCCAATACGACTGTACGAGGACATTATACAGGATTACTATGAAAATACCCAGTTAATGACACCTTTATTAACTGATGACTTAAAATTACAGACATCATCTTGACCAATCTTAATTACAGGCTAGTTACTAAGTCCATAAAAATAAATTATTGGTTCACAGGCCCCTCATCTGGTTTGAGGCTTGAAAAAAGAGCCTTATTGGCCCTATTTTTTGCCATTTCAATAAAATAAAAAATCACCTCCCTCACTACATTTTTGGTGGTTTTTACAATGTAAAAAGCTGCCTCATCTATTTTTTGGCAAATAAAAAGATTTAAAAAAATCACTTCCTTCCCTCATCAATTTAAATGAAAAATTGCCTGAGAACCAAACGGTGCAAACGAACAGAAAAAGAGAGTATCAACAGAAGACTGTTCCAATCGAATACAAAAGAAGATCTTCAGAAGAAATTCTCTGGAAAGTAAACAAAACACAGGAGATTCCAATATGGCGGAACACATCACACTTTTTCTTATGATAGACCTCCACAACACAGAGGAGGACGATACAATGTTCAATTCAGGACAGGATGAAACATTGACAATATTTTCGGCAGCTGCTTCACTGGTGTAAGTCAACATTCAGTAATTTCTGGGGAAAAGTCTTTATTACCGGCGAAGAAAGTCCCCCTTTTAAAGATTTCTGGAAAAAGGTCTTTTTGCCGACGAAGCAAGTCCCCTTAAAGCAAATATGAAATGGCATTCACAAATACTCGATGTATCACTAACGAAACGGACAATAAATAAATTAAGAGGTAAAGCAATGTTTCAACAGAGAGATTAAAAATAAAGGTGGCTTTCTTTCAACATATAATTTTGTATACTGCACGTCCACTAGACTACGATGAACGAGACCAAAATGAACCAGTTATGCTTCTAAAGGTGAATAAAAAGGGGGATATGGAGTAAATGTACATGAGACAATCTCAACAAATACCTGTTGAAAACCAACAACTGAACGACGCTTTTATTGTCTTTCTTCATCTTGAAGTCACCATGAGGTCTTCAACAATAAACAATAACTCATAGGGAGTTCAAAACGGCCCCTTGCTCCGGTTTAAGCGGAATTAGTTGCTAGATGTCGATCAAGGCTACATCCATCATGTGCGGAGCTATTACTACACGCATTATCATAGATAGTTACTTATTTCATTTTTATAGCCCCTCGCATACATGGGTGTTTAAAAAACGCCTCTGGAGTGTTAAACAAATGCAAACATGTTTCACACTGTAACAGACGCCATCATAAATCACGTGACTAGCCTCTTCTCTTCCATCTAAACCTGCTTTGAAAAAGAAGAGACGGAAGTTCTCCGGAATATCTTCTGGGTCCAATAAAATAAAAAAGAAGCTCTTCGGAAGGTCCTCTGTGTACCAATAAAACACCGCCCTGAATTCCCGGTTATATGAAATGGGCAAACTCATACTGTATTTTAAGTCATCGGTTAATAATTTATGAGGGTGGTAAAGGGTTATTTTCGTGCAACGTTTTTGGCGTTTTATAAACTCGTGTTTCCGTGTTTTGAGTTTTTATTCTTCGTGTTTTCGTGTTGGCATTATTTCACGTGCCTCGTTTTTGTTCATATTTTGAGCTCGTGATTCGTTTTGGATATTTTATATTTCGTGCGTGTTCATTTTCCTGTAAAAAAATCGGGACTTGTTACAATTAGAATTGTAACGGTACCGCAAAATATCACAGAGCAAATTTTCATAGATTTTCATTGATTTTAAGAGCTTTCAGGTTAAAAAACTTTAGATAAGATGCATGAATTACCATAAATGATAATGACTTCTAAGGTTTTCGGCGAACTTCGAGCAGCAATTTTCCGTGTTTCGTGATTGGCCATTTTTATCACTCGTGTTTCGTTTTCGGCAATTTTTTAAGCACGTTCTTTCGTGTTGGGGACCCCCCTTTACCACCCCCATTTATCATATGAACTTTTATAAGATATATATCTCGCCAAAAGTTTATACTTTATAAGATAGATCAAGATATCTTATAACGTTTATATGATATCTCAATAAATATATAAGATATCCTGTTGAGATATCTCATATCTTTTATAAGATATCTTATATGTTTTTGAGATATCTTATAATTTTTTAGTAAGATATCTCGTATCTTTTATGAGATATCTTACGGATGTCTTATAAAGTATATGAGATATCCTATATATTTTTATAAGATATCTCGGCATGAAATATAGTAAGATATCTTATATAAGATAGTCATAAAGTCATGGGCTCTTTACGAAGTCAATTTGGACCTGTTTTAGGTTTGACCGAGGACTTTTAATGGGGTGATACAAGTGAAACAAAATATAACGACTTGATTATTCGGGAAAGGTATAAGTCAGACAGTCTTTTAACGGGGAAATCCTATTGTGACGTCATGTGGTTTAAAATAGAACAGAGATTCCCTTCTTATTTTCGTATTAATGTGTCTGTTAATGTACACGATGTACATTAAGACAAAATTATTTGTCAATAACTAATAATAACACTCGTTTTCAAATTTGGTTATTTTGAAAATACGAAAACGTGTAGACAGCTTTACCGCGCCATTTTTGAAACAAGAAAACTCCACAAAATCAACACAAGTCAAATTTAATTTGATTGTACCTGTTTACCTGCACTCTGTCACGTCAGCGTCGTTTAAAAATTGAAAACAAACTCAAATGAGTAAGATAACTTTCTACGGGTGTCACCTTTTTGCAATTCTCCGCGTAATGAGGGAACATCTGTCTTGGCATAGCACCAGTTCCGTCTTATATGAGGCTAATTAAATTTAATTTCGACTGTTTTAATTCCAACCCAAGAGCACTAATCCTAGCCCAATCTTACTCTAAACCAGGATCTCCTTTAGGGTTAACTGACCGAAGACTGTGTCAAAAACTTTTTTCATTACTAGACCTTTGGGCTAGTTGAAATAAGATTTACTAGTCCGAATCCAATTTTACTAGTCTGATAAAAAAGGAAAATTTGCTGTGATGAACTTGGTGAATGGCAATGTAGATTTAGCATATTGTTTAGAAAATGCAACATACAATTTCTGCTACGAAAAATTCTTGATAGTCTGGCCGGGCTAGTGGGTGTAAAAATTTACTAGTCCAAATTCAAATTTACTAGTCTCGGGCATCCGAATAGTGCCTAACAGAGCAGACTGTGACAGTCAAACATGAGCAATACAAAAATGATAAAATAATTCTCATTTACACCACAGGGATTCGCTTCCGTAAGAATACTATCAATGTGCGGTCGACTGAAAAATCTTGAAAGTATACATACGAAGTCGAAAGCGAGTAAATGTGTTTGCACTAAATTGTTATGGCATTGTCAAACAATTAACTGTGATTAAAACATACAAAGTATATGATAAGATAATGTTGACCATGGCATGACAGTGGCCTGGGGTTACAGCAAAATAAATGGTATTGATATTAAAAATATAGTTTCAAATAATTACAATTTTGACTTGAAATTTGCAAAGCAGAATTTAGCTTTTCCTTTATAACTGGAAACATTCATTCATAAATTTGGCAGTTAATTTTAGGATATCAATAGAGTTATTATTGAATATAGAAGACATATCTTTAATAGTGATATAAGATTTTGACATTGTGTATGAACAAGGTTGAGGGTAAATTCCATCCTGGTATATTTACCGTTGGTATTTACCGTTGTATTCACTTGAAAATAAAGGCTTAACTCTATAATGTCATCTGTTTTACAAAATCAGCCAATTATTTTGTACTGATAAAAACATATATCAGCCTTCCTGTCAAGAGTGTATTTCTGAGGGAAGTTCTTGCAGATTGCATTTTTTATTGTTGACAGGCATTTAGATTAACATATGTCTGAGAAATGAACATAAATGAGGTAACAATGTAAAATAGTACAAATCCTAAGCATCTGGTTTGTTTTACTCCCAAAATTTACATAATATATCAAGATTTTATGGTTTTTATGCTCTGCCACATGTAGTGGGCCACACTTAGTGGCGAGGTATTACGTGAAACCCTCAGTCGTCTGTCCGTCCGTCCCCCGAAGGTTTTCGACTGATAACTTTTGAACGAAACAACATACAGCCTATAAAATTTGTATGTAAATTGTTTACCACAAAACTCAGGTCAAGTTTGATTTTTGGTTCAGAGGTCCAAGAGGTTTTGGAGTTATGCCCTTGAAACTTTGAAATTTTGTGAATTTTAGGGTTTCCGACTGATAATTTTTGAATGAAACAACATACAGCCTATAAACTTGGTATGTAAATTGTTTACCACAAAACTCGGGTCAAGTGTGATTTTAGGTTCAGAGGTCCAAGGGGTTCTGGAGTTATGCCCCTTGAAACTTTTTTTGAAATTTTGTGAATTTTAGGGTTTCCGACTAACAAAATTACATACTCTTTCCAAACTTTGTATGTAGTTGTTTACTAGAAATTAAAACTTAGTTGGATTTGGGTACAGAGATCCAAGAGGTTCCGAGGGAGTTACACCTCTTGAAACTTTGTGAAACGTGGCAGGGTATCATGTCATGCACCATTACTATTTTTGATGTCAAATTCTAATTACACTAATCTGTACAATTTACCACAGCGAGAGTAATACAATTCCAATATACATTTTACATCAGTTTAATATTCAGGCTCCGCCTTCATATTAAACTGACGTAAAATGTATATTACATAAATACTGGCCTGCAAAATACTCCTCAAGTGGCAAATACTGGTCGATTGAACTTTTAGATGGTAAAAATATTGCCAATATGTTAATCTTAATCATCTTGAAATAGTTAAAATTACATTGTATAAATGTGATATATTATTAAATTTCAGTATAAACAATGTTTACTTATTTCCCAGTATACATATTACTCTGTGATGCATAATGAGAGCTTACTGAGAAAAAGTGATATTCGTCTTCGATGCTCTCATCATTACATGACATTTCTTGTAAGGACCCCTTTGTATTTCCAGTGTATGTGCACTTAACCTAAACCGACTTATAATGGATCTTTCCCTTTTTATACCCTGTCACATGTAGTAATATGGAATTTTATAGGATTTCAAACACTTATGTACACTCATATATATTGTAGTATTTAAATTGATCCAGTGCAGTTCTGTTTATTCCAACTTGTGCATGTCATGTCCAATTGTGAAGGTTTTGAATGCATATTCCATCTTGAGCTGATATTACAATTTTTTACCTTGTAATGCTTTTTCCTGCAAAATAATTACATACATTTTCATTTGAGTTTCAAAATAAAAGGGTTTGTGACTTTCATTCAGGCAAAGAGATTTCTGTTTGAAAAGTTATTACATCTACTGAGTAAGATAATATTTATGTTGTAGGTTCTGACATTGGTGTAGAATCAGGGTAAGTATAGTTAGGCCATAGCAGTATAATTGTTTATATTTTGGATTTGATGCATTTTGCATTACATGGTGAGGCATGAAAAAAAAAATACCTGTGTTTCCGGTAACATGCTCTTCAAAATTAGTCGGTCAGTAGGCAATTTTTTTTTATGTTTTGAAAACTTTTTACATAGACAAATTGGGAGTTACTTCTGGACTTTAACAATGCTTTTTCAAAAATTGCCAAAAACAACTTTAGGGTAGGTAATTTTAGCCCTAAAATCTAGGGTTGGCTGGAAACATGGAATTTTCTTTATTCTGCCTGAATAATAAACATTTTGCAATACAAGGTGAACAAATGGATTTTGGCATAAGGGCTGTTCCAGAAATAATTGTATAGGGGGGTCGGAAGGCACTTGAATTAAAATTTGATGGATGGTGGTCATTTCAGTCCCTTTCTGTATAAAGTAAATGGAAAAAAAAATTAAAATTTTATGATGGTGGGCCAAAATAAAAAGTGCCTTCTGACCCCTCTCTACAGTTAAAGCTGGAATAGCCCTAAGACATAACCATATGTAATGAAGGATTATCAGAAACTTCCTAATTAGTTCGAAAGAAAAGTTGAGGGGCTATATGAATTGCAGTATCCCGGCATCCGCCTCTACTTCCTCATCCAAATTTGGATGGGTATTTTTGCAACTAGGCATGGTAGGATCATGAAACTTTGCATGCAGGTGTATCTTTGGTTGATTGGACGGCCATCGAGAAAAATTATGTCACTTTCACATTTATTTTCCACTTGATTGGCTTTATTTAAAATTTACATCCAAGTTCATACATGTGTCTTAGTCACTATGGATGGTAAAATCATGTAAAAATGCATGCATCTCTGATGGTAATTCAGCATTCAGAGGAAATCAAATCACTTTGACCTATGTTTTTTGGCTTAATGATTTACATCAATGTTTATGGACGAGTTCACATTTCAATCACTGTACATAGTAGGATCATGTAACTTTGCATATGCAAGCATCTCTATTGATAGGTCAGCATCCATTCAAAATTATGTCACTTTGATCTATATTTTACGCTTGATTGATTTACATTCAAGTTTATGGCTGAGTTCATATCTTGGTCACTATACATGGAAGGATCATCTAAATTTGCATATGGTAGCTCAATGTCCAGGCAAAATCAGTCTGTGCCAAAAACTTTTTTATTCACTAGCCCAAAGGGGCTAGTAAGGTCCGGTGTTGTAGTAGCCCGAACTCAATTTCACTAGCCCTTATAGTAGATTCTTTGTTAATAAGGTACAATTTTAACTAGCCCACCGGGCTAGTGACTTCAAATTTTTACTAGCCCGATACTGATTTTACTAGTCTCGGGCGTAGGGCTAGTGGCTAAAGGCACAGACTGCAAAATTGAGTTGCTGTGACAATGATAAAGAGGTGAACTGTTAATGTACATGTAGTTCTATCATCTTAGAAAAAAGGGAAAAGGAAAGAATAAAATTGGACCTAAAACTATGATATTGTTGTCGAGCCAGTGAATATCGTCTGGGTACAGATTTCTGTGTATTTTAAAAGGTGTTACTATTGAGATACATGAAATATTATAATTGTTTGAATATGCTGGTCAAGTATCTGCAGAGGGCTAGATAGCTTAAAAGAAAAATAAGTTGTATTTTGCACATTTGCCAAGTATATTAACATGATTAAATTGTTGTTTTAAAATGGCTTCACTTGCATATTAACAAATATCAAAAGCCATCATGGCCATGTTGAATATTTATGGCTGATTTTGTCAACTTCTGATTAGTAACTTCTGGTAATGGATATTTCTTTGTAATAATTCTATATCTAATTTCAGCGATGGAGATTGTATCAAGGTATTTGTTCGGATTAGACCACCTGATTCCTATGATTCTGACATTGGACAAGTTCAAGCTCTCAATGTACTGGACGAGAAATCATTGGCCATGAATTGTAAACCAGATAACAGAGTATTCACTTTTGACAAAGTAGCTGACATAAATGCAACACAGGTATTTAATTAGTAACTGATTTTTGTTTTAAGGGAAATAACTGCAGTTAGATACTGTACATTCAATAATAGTTTGTGATAAATAATGAAGGGCTGAACAAAGATTAGCAATGATACAACTGTACATAATGTATCAGATTGAACAGATGTACATTTGGACAAACAAGGGATGATAGTACTAGTGGTCTCTGGATGTTAAAAACACATACAGTTAAACCTGTCTATAGTGACCTTTCAAGGGACAACGATAAAAAGGTCACTATAGACAGGTGGTCTTTATATACAGGTCCAAGCCATCCTCAGGATTGATGCATCAACTCCCTTAATGAATTGTTTTTAAAGTCATTAGCAATAGCTAGTGCTAGCTCTTTGAGCATTGGACCTGTATAATTTTAAATTCATCGCTTTGTAGCATCTTTAAACTATTCCACACAAACAGTCAGGGGTGCAACTTAAATAAGTTATCACCAAAATCACTTAAATGAGTTACTATGAATTACTGACTTTCTTTAAATAACTTATACCAGTTATGAAGCAATAACCTATATGAGTTACTGTTTTGTTGATCAAGGGACATTACTCTGCTGATAACTTCATTCAGTTATTGAAGTCTTTTTTACATTATATTCAGTTTTGTTGGAATTCTTTCTTATTGGTCACAGTTAAGTTTATTATTACACATGTATTAAGTAGTTCAAATTAACCTCAATCTAATGATGGCCTGTCTAATTGATTTCGATGAACCATTTCAAAGATAATTGAGATTTAATTTCCCAAGGGTCCAATCTTTATGGGGGTTGGCGCATGTATTTCCTCTCTTTGCGCATTTATAATTGTTNCCATCTATAATTAACTGTGATTATGTAAACCTTGTGAATTGTGATCATACGGATAAGCTGTCACAGTGACATTAATAAACCCTTTCTTCTCACACATAAAAGGAAGCGTGGTCACATCCCAAGCTGGGCAAAAAGAATAATTATTTTTTGAAGACAATAAATACAAATGGATATTCTTTTGATCATTAGATAGGTATTATAGAAAAAATAATTACGATAAGGCATTTATTTTTTCTAGTAAGAATTACAATGAGCTGTATGTAACAATACTGTTGTTGTATATCAAAAGCTATTGCCGATTTTAATATTTCCTTAGGTCTATGAAAGAACAATTATACTCCATAAATCTCGCTAGCTTCCAAGTATATAGCAACTGTTGATGACACATTTTTAACCTATCATCTTCTGCCGTTTAGCATTGACATTCAATCTTTACATACAGCCGTATTTTACTATTTCTGCCACGAATATGTCACGATTTTCTACTTTCCTACACTATCAACTATTTGCCTAAAATCCCCTGCGTATTATACAGTAGAACAAGCTTTTTTCCAGGGATTTTTTGGCCGATTTGGGGGTGCGTATAATGTATAAATGCATATTATCTACAACTGAAAACGGTAACTATAAAAACAGAGATATTCCTCATTTAAAAAAAATGAATCTAGGGAAATTTTTATCAATCTAAAGTGTCAACACAAAATGATAGGTTGCAAAAAGGGAAGTAACCCCTTCAGAAAACAGTTGACATTTCTATGTGGATATTAGTTTATTGTCTGGCCTGCGACAAATGTCACGAAGGCGAGACATAGCGACCATAGTTTCCGGTGTCGGCGTTGGCGTCAACATTTGATTAACCCAAATGTTAAACTTTTTTTGAACTTCAATAACTCTCTGATATCTTGCTTAATAGCAATGAATTTTTGACACAATATTCAGTACAACTGCATTATTGAATCCGGAGTGTATTTTTGAAAAAAAATAATTCCAATTTTTCTGTATTTTGCCATTTGTTGACTTAGTTTTTTTTCAATAATTTTTTTTGTTTCCACTATATCTCAACACCTACATGCCATAGACAGATGATGATTGGTTAGTGGTTACATCTTTAGAAGAAACTAACATCCATATCAGAATTATGTCACCGTGACCTATATTTTCCGCATCAATGAATTTGACTAAATTTTCACTTTGATCCATAATATCCAAAAAGTTTATTTAACAAATTGGAACTTAGGAAATTTGATTTTGACATAGAATTGTTGCATGTAGTCCATAGATAAGCAATAAACTTTCAAGATTTTATTCCGGTTCCAACTTTGGTAAATTTCCTGAAAATGTCCAAGACTTAACAATTTTTGAAATTTTTGCATACAATCAAATATTTTAGCAATTTTTCATACCAGACATAATTCTGAAACTTAAGAATAAAAAATATGGTTCCAATTTTGGTAAATTTCCTGAAACTCTCAAAGACAAGCAGTATTGGGGAATTTTTGTTAGCAACCATGCTTTTTGATTGAATTTTAGTGAAAACTAAAATTCTCAATGCTTAGATTTCAAAAAATTTTGATTCCAATTTTGGTAAATTTCCCGATACTCTCAAACTAAGTCAAAGACAAGCAATTTTTTGAAATTCTTGTTAGCAACCATGCTTTTTGGATGAATTTTTGTCAAAACTAATATTAGATTTCAAAAATTTTTGGTTCAAATTTGGATAAATTTACGGATACTCTCAAAGACCAGTTATTACTGAGAATTTTTAGTAACCACATCTTAATATAGGCCAAATTATAATGAAAGCGGAGTGAGCAGGCGAGACACCAGATTCCGCGGAGCCTTTGTGAATTATTGTTGAGAGAAAACAGTAAGAAATGGAATCAAACACCAGTGAAAGTAGACAAGAAAATCTCTCTTCCTGGACTAGAAATTTTACCCTTGGTGTCAGAGATTTAACTGTCTTGCACATTAACTGTTATCATCTAATTATAAAGATCCAATTGGAAAATGTTTGTCCAAAGGAAATCTTGCAACCTCTATCATGTCTATAGAAATTCCTTTTTTCAAATTTTTGTCAGAATTCTTCTTAGGGCTATTCCATTTCATTTTTTTTCTGTTGGTGGTGGGTAAATTTCTATTGTATTTTAATAGTATAATTATATATATATTTTTTTTCTCTTGGTGGGGGTATAAAAATAAGTGGTGTTCCACCACCTGGTGGGAATTTTTACTGGAATAGCCCTTACCTTATGAAGCTATGCACATGTTCTATTCAAAATCTGAACAGCCATGACATCACTAAATTTAGAGGTCCCATGAGCCAGAAATACATGTAGCTCATTATAAACACCTTCATAACTGTTAGTCATAATGAAACCAAACTTCCAAGATATTTTGTTAACTGTATCAGGTTATGCACCTTATACTTGACAGAGATTTTATGTCCTGATTTTGGAGGTTCGCTTAGCCCAAAACAGCTCATTTATTAATTCACAAATACATCATAATTGTAGGTCTTATTTAAACTGAACTTTCAGGATATCTTGTTCACTAAATAGAATTATGCACCTTTTTCTTGGAATTTCAAAATTGGCCTTATTACCAACTCTGAACAACTACAGTGCAGGCCTTGTCGTCAGCTCTAGTTGCAGTTTAATATGAATGCCTAGGTTAACTTATATTGGATCTTTTGATACATAAGAATAGTATGTTTGCATAAATATTAACCTGACACTTTTCTTTCAACCTTGACCTCATATTTGCTGTCTTTTAGCTGAGTTGCAAAGAAGTCAAACTAAGCTTATAATTTGATGAATGGTGTCTGGGCGTCAACTTTTGGTTTCCGCATGATATCTTGAGAACCATATGGCATATCTAAATGAAACTTTGCACAGACATGAGTTATGATTAGAGGAGGAACCCTATAGATTTTGAGGATTGTGCAGCAAAGGTTAAGGTCACAATTTCTAAAAATATAACAAAATTTCTCCATTTTCAATACAGCCTAAATTCACCTGTTTGGTATTATTTGATAACAAAAATAGCTAAAAAAAAATTTATTGATTATACAAAAGTGGTTCTTATATTTCTAGAACATGTAAATTCATTTCATAGTTCTAATTATGTACACCAATACACCTTTACTGGGTATCAATAACTAAAAAATAAGATATAATGAAAAGTCAAACTTTAAAATGGGAGGTAATTAATTTAATGTGAAGAAATATTCAATAAAACATGTACTAAAAGTCTCTTGCAATGTGCAGTTAAAATAAAATCTTAGATGAAAAAAAAACATTTGTGTATTCTAATTTTTTGTAAATTATTGATTTCAGCAATACGTATTACCTGCATTATAAGTTGAACCCCTGCCCAAATTTTTTTTGAATGGTGGTCTGAAATGGGTTGTAATGGATAGTGGAGCTTTCAGTTGCTGTGGAAACCAAACCAGAACACTGAATCTTTGGAAAAAAAAGTATTCTGCTACTTATTTTTCGTCACAATATAAACTAGATTATAAGGGGAATCCCTGCCAAATCTTTAATTGAAAAGGGGACTTGAAACATTTTGATTTCAGCAATATGTATAACCTGGATTATAAGGGGAACCCCTGCCAAAATTTTTTGGAACAGTGGTCTGAAATGGGTTGTATTGGATAGTGGTGCTTTCAGTTGCCATTGAAACCAAACTAGAACACTGAATCTTTGAAAAACAGTATTCTGCTTCATATATTTCTTCACAATTTCAGAAATATATATAAACTAGATTGTAAGGGGAACCTGTGCCATTTTTTTTTAAAAAGGGGAGGGGGCTAGGAATGTTTTGATTTCAGCAATATGTAATACCTGAATTATTAGGGGAACCCCTGCCTAAATTTGTTTTGGAGATGTGGTCTGAAATGAGTTGTAATGGACAGTGGAGCTTTTGGTTGCCATAGAAACCAAACTAGAAAACTGAAACTTTTAGAAAAAAGGTATTCTGATACATACTTTTACAATTTCAGCAATATTCAAAAACTAGATTTTAAGGGGAACCCTTGTCTTGGAATGTTTTGACTTCATGCAGCTATCAGCAATATGTATCACCTAGATTATAATCCCTGCCAAATTTTTAGCCAGATTACCACAAAGTCAAACATGCTGTAAAAATTCCATTATAAGTCTCTGATTGAAAGAAAAGAACTCATATGCTTATGTGCAACTATTTGCATATCCGATGATGTACTTATGAAAATAACAAATATTCGCAACTCGGCTTTCACACCTTTGGTGCGTTTTCTGATTTTATTTATGTAGTTTTTTTCTTTTAAGCCTGTTTTTTTGCAAATGTAGTACCAAAAGACATTATGGTAAGCCATGAAATACCTTTCAGAGAACACAGTATAAGGTTTAACATACATTAGTAAACAAATGCATGTTTTGCATATTCAGGTGAGACATTTCTTTGTCAACACTAAGTCTTATGTATACTAATAAAATAAATGAAAATGGTTTGATTATTTTTCAGGAATCCCTCTTTGATGTCATTGGGAAACCAATTTTAGAATGTTGTATAAGTGGATATAATGGAACAATATTTGCATAGTAAGTCAAGTGATGCACAATGTCACAACATTGTTATTAAATAGAATTATATATACATGTACCTTTAATATCTTTAATTTCTTCACATTAAAATTTCTCACAGAATGTTTTTTTCCTTGTCAAATTGTATATTAAACAAAATATGAAAGCAGTCATGGTTTCCCTTTTAGGAAGAAGATAGGGAACACCCTTAGGCTGTAAAACTTAACATAAACAAAATTGACAAAAGAAGTTAAAATTAATCATCACAATTGATTAATGATTAAAAATGATCCTGATGTAGTGATTACCATTCAAACAATATGTCAATTTCTCTAACTATGAATATGATTAAAGTTTTTTTCTGTTCCCTTTTTTCTTAATAAATAATCAGTGGTTAAAGTTATATAAAAGCTCTAAAACCAGAGAAGACATGCCTCTAAGGAAGACTTATACCCGTGAGACACTGATGATGCTCCTGCAAATTGATGGCCATGCACAAATCAAAACACCTCTTACTTTAAAACACATACATTTGCAATACATAGTGAACATGGTGAATAGATTTAAGAGGTAGTCCCAGATATACATAAGAAAATACACAATCACATAAATAAACAGAAGCAGAACTGAACAATTCGAGTAGGATTTCAACAAAACAAAAAATAAATAGCAATAGCTAATTTCATTGTTCATTTATCATTTGTATGGGAAGCATAGCTTGTCAATACTTCTTTATTATATTCAAATCTAATAATCATGTTTTACATTTATTATAGTCTTTTGTTTAGCAACCATATTATGTATAATCATGATAGTTTTAAAATATTTCGTCTTTTCAGTGGTCAAACTGGCTCAGGCAAAACACATACCATGCTGGGTAAATATAAACTATAAAAATTAGATTCTTCAGTAAAACAAATGGGATGTGTTGATTTCCAGACTGCTTCAACTAAGCCTTAGAATATAAAGCTTTATCACATTTTTATGCCCCTGGGACGATAAGTCAGGGGGCATATTGTTTTACCTCTGTCCGTCCGTCCGAGGGGGGTACATGGTTTGTCCCCGCAACTCGGATACTCCTCCTTTCAAGCTTTCTGTGTAGTCCATTCTTGGCAACTACATATGGGAAGTTATTAAATCTTCAGAACCAAGTTTACGAAGACTTATTGTTTTTTTTAATATATTTAGTTTATAGGTTCTTAAAGTCATACATACCAATTTCCTATATAGGATGATGTCTGTCATATCATTTTTGTCCCCCGCCCCAACGCGACAGAGGGACATAGTAATGGTCTGTGTGTGTTTGTCCGTGTGTCACATTTTTTGTGGGCACAACTCCTCAGAAACCGCTGGTCAAAATTCATTCAAATTTTACAGGATTGTTAGTCACCATTAGTACTAGATCATATCGCATCGCCATTTTGATTTGTCAAATTTTGTTGGAGTTATCTATGGGACTTTGATTATTTCCACATTGCTATACAATGGCAAATCTTGTGGACACAACTCCTCAGAAACCACTGGTCAGAATTCATTCAAATTTTACAGGATTTTTAGTCACCATTAGTACCAGATCGTATCGCATCGTCATTTTGATTTGTCAAATTTTGTGGGAGTTATGGGACTTTGACTTAATGCATACTACATTATAGGAAGACTTTGTGAACACATCTCCTCAAAATCCAATTAAGGGATTTTGCTGAAATTTTGCTTGGCTGTTTGCCACCAAATGCAGTTGATCATTTCCTGCCGCCATTTTGATTTGCAAAATTTTACATTAGTTATGGGACTTTATCGACTTTACTGCAGTGGCGGGGGACATAGCTGTGCGTAGCAATCTTGTAATACTTGTAGTTCAGCAAATACCTCCAGATTACCTAAACAGTGTACTATAGTAGAACATCAAAAAGTATGAAATGGCTTTTCTATTACACAATATAATCCAGGCTTATGTGTTCCCTTTTGATATTTAATTGTTTTTATTTTCTGCAGGTCCTTGTGATGATGGCGATAATTTTCAACATGAATTAAGAGGTATAATACCAAGAAGTTTTGAAAATCTTTTTAACCATGTAGCAAGAGAACTAGAGATGGTAAGATATACAAATACACATGTTAAAAATGTTGTCCTATCATATGTTTATGTTAACAAAAATATCAGATGACATTATTTTTTCGTTGGCTGTGGTGTTCTAAAGAATTTCTTGATTCTATTTCTGATAGTATGTGTGCCAACATGTATCTCTGTGCCTAATAATTATAACATCCAGGTATTCAGAAGATGAATTTTAAAATAGATTCTAATAACCAGTAGCTTGGGGTGTTCTTACAATCAGAGGAAACTTATACAAAGAGAAGAAGAATGGAAACAAATTGTTTAGTAATCTTCTCATTGATCTAAAAGTTTAAATGATATTCTCTCATGAGCAGATACAGGATTCTAACAAACTTGGTGACGGATCTAAATTATATTTTCATATATTAATTACGTTGCGTCCCATCTGACCTATATTGCAATACAACGTGAGTCCTGTCATTTATTTTTGATGTACCTGATGCATGTTTTACGCATCCCCTAAATCTCTGTAGTAGGATCATGTAACCTTACTTATGCATGCATATCTGATGGTAGGTCAGCATCCAGGCAAAATTAAGGCCACTGACATACATTTGGCACTTGATTGATTTACATTTAAGTTAACAGACAAGTTCATATCTCAGTCACTTAAGGTTGTCAGATCTTGTAGCCGTTCATATGCATGCATCTTCTATGGTTGGACAGCATCTGGGTAAAACTAGGTCACCTCTTGATTGGTTGACATACAGGCAAAATTAAGTCACTTTGAACTTAATTTTCAGCTTGATCAACATAATACATTCAAGTTTACACATGAGTTCAGATCTCAGACACTCCAAATTGTAGGATAATCTTACCTTGCATACCGTATAAGTGGTTATTTTTGCAGGACGCAAATTTCGCGATTTCTTTCAAAATCGCTGGATTTTTTTCCGCGGGACTCAAATTTCTGCGATGTTTATCATTTACTTATAAAGTCTAATATAAATCATATTTTGCGGAATGCAATTTTCGCGACTTCAGAATGATCGCAAATAAAGCAAAAATTAAGTCCTTGCGAAAATAACCACTTATACGGTATATGGTAGGTCAACATCCAGGCAAAATTTGTTTGCTGTGACAATTTGCCAAAACAAGGGGAACTTTTTAGCTCGCCGGGACGAATGTCCGGAGAGCTATTGTCATCACCCCAGCGTCGTCAGCAAAACTTTAACCTGGCCTGTGGAATCGAGACCTGAAGAACTAGGATGTTGATATCTGGTATATGACATCCTTGTGATGAGAGCTTTCTTTTGGTACCATACTTGTAGACATTTTGACCTTGACCTTGCCCTTATCGCAATTTTTAAAAAACTTTAACCTTTGCCTCTAGAAGGTAGGCTTTTAATGGTAGGGTGTTCATATTAGGTATGTAACTTCCTTATGATGAGACCTTTCTAATGGTACCATATTTGTAGACATTTTGACCTTGGCCATGCCCTTAGAGCAATTTTTAAAAAACTTTAACCTTGCTTCTAGAAGGTAGGCTTTTAGTGTTAGGGTGTTCATATTTGGTATGTAACTTCCTAATGATGAGAGCTTTCTTGTGGTACCATATTTGTAGACATTTTGACCTTGACCTTGTCCTTAGGGCAATTTTTTAAAAACTTTAACCTTGCTTCTAGAAGGTAGGCTTTTAGTGGTAGGGTGTTCATAATGGGTATATATCTTCCTTATGATGAGACCTTTCTGATGGTACCATATTTGTAGACATTTTGACCTTGACCTTGCCCTTAGGGCAATTTAAAAAAAAACTTTAACCTTGCCTTTAGAAGGTAGGCTTTTAGTGGAGGTTGTTCATATTTGGTATACAACTTCCTGATGATGAGGGCTTTCTTCTGGTACCATACTTGTAGACATTTTGATCTTGACCTTGCCCTGAGGGCAATTTGTAAAAAAAATTAAACGTCAGCCTTTAGTGGTAGGGTGTTTATATTTTGTATGTAACTTATTTATTGTGAGAGCTTTCTGGTGATACCAAATTTGTAGACATTTTGACCTTGACCTTGCCCTCAGGGCAATTTTTTAAAAACTTTTAACTTTGCTTCTAGAATAAGTTGTTTAATGATAGGGTGTTTATATTTGATATGTAACTTTCCTGTGAAGAAAGCTTTTTATTACTTTCGAATTTATTGTGCATTGAGGTTACTGGAATCCCCGGCAATCTATGTTGTCTTCTGACAACTCTTGTTAATCGTAATTACCTATGTTTTATGTTTAATATTTGTCATGCTGTTTAACTGAATATTTTTATAGATATCTATAGTTAAAAAGTTACTTACAGCATAATGATATGCATTGAAAAATCCGTTGTTGTGAGAAATATCAGTAGGAAAATTTACAGTTGACTTTGTTGTATTGCTTTTATGCACTGTGTTATTTTTACTGTATTTCAGAACAAAGGTAAAGAATTCCTGTTGAAATGTTCATTTTTAGAGATATACAGAGAAGATGTATTTGATTTACTGGAACCATCGAATCGAGGGTTACATCTAAGAGAGAATATGAAGAAAGGTGTATTTGTAGAAGGTTTAGTGGAGACAGCTGTCACTAGTTCTGCTGAAGCTTATCAGGTATGTTACACAAATGTATCTCATATTAGTGGTCAATTTTTTTATTACCTGCACTTTGTAGAGCTGAAATAAAGAATTCACTATCTATGATCTTGTATCATCAGTGTCTCAAAGCAAAATTTGTTATATTACTTTACTAACAAACTAATATTTTGTCATAGAGAGTAATCAAAAGTTGCAGCTTATTTATTTTCAAAGAAATTTGTGGTGTGATTTCCTAAATGTTTTGACTGAAACCTGCTGTGGATAAAAGATTTCTTGAATTGGACGAATTTCCACGGATCAGTTTGTTTCCAAATCCTTTTTCATATATTATGCTCTACTACTTATTTCTAATATTTCCATTTTTTCTACAGGACTTCCTGTAACCAAATCACATCCCTGTATTTAATAGTTCTATTTTGTTGGTTATACATCAAATTTGTAGCTGTTTCAATATCAGATATAACTAAATCGACAACAAAATGTTGCCAATGTTGAATATTATCTGTTTTATATTTATGTGCCATTTTATTATATTTTTACATTGATTATTTAAATTGTACTTCTAGGTATTAAGTGCTGGTTATATTAACAGAAGAGTTGCATCAACATCAATGAACAGAGAGAGTTCCAGAAGTCATGCTGTGTTCACAGTCACTATAGAATCAAAGGTAGTTACATGTATATGGTTTAATCTATACATATAAAAGTATTAGCATATCAATCAACTTTTATACTGTTATGCAGTAGAATTAGAACATTTATGTCTTATACATGATATATGACACCATTTACAGTCATTTTGATGCATTATTAAACCCTTGCTCTGAAGGAGGGGGTATACTGTTTTATCTCTGTCCGTCAATCCATCCATCCTTCATCCATCCAACATTCCGTCTGTCTGTCACAACTTTTGTCGCATTTTTAGCTCACCTGGCTAATGTCAGGGTAGGCTTTCGACATCACTTTGCTTCCGTCGTCTGTCTGTCCGGTGTAAACTTTTCATTTAAAGATTTTCTCCTCTGAAACTATTGGGCCAATTGGATCCAAACTTATCCACCGTTATCCTTGGGTGTACCCCTACGAAAAAGATGTTTTTCAGGTCCATGCAATATCCAAGATGGCCACCAGTGAGAAACATAGTTTTAACATTGGACCCTATGGGAAAACACATTCAAAGATCTTCTTCTCTGAAACTACTATGCCAACTGGCACCACACTTGGCCACAAGAGTCCTTTGGTGGTCCCTTACAAAAAAGGTGTTTTTCAGGTCTGTGCGATATCAAGATAGCCGCCAGCGGGAAACATAGTTTTAACATTGGGCCCGATTGGAAAACACATTCAAAGATCTTCTTCTCTGAAACTACTTAGCCAATTGGGACCAAGTCCTTGGGTGCTCCCTTACAAAAAAAGGTATTTTTCGGGTTCGCACTTTATCCAAGATGGACGCCAGCTGGGAACATAGTCTAACATTGGACCCTATGGGAAAACACATTCAAAGATCTTCTCCTCTTAAACTACAGGGCCAATTGGAACCAAACTTGGCCAAAGTGGTTCTTGGATGGTTCCTTACTTAAAAGTTGCTTTTCAGGTTTGTGTTATATCCAACATGGCCACCATTCGAGAACATAGTTTTAATATTGTAACCTATGGGAGATCTTCTCCTCTTAAACTATTGGGCCAATCAGAACCAAACTTGGCCACAGTAGTCCTTAGGTGGTCCCGTGCAAAAAAGTATTTCAGGTCAGTGCGATATCCAAGATGGCCTCGGCTGGAAACATAGTTTTAACATTGGACCCTATTGGAAAACACATTCAAAGATCTTTTCTAAAACTACTGGGCCAATTGGAACCAAACTTGGCCACAAAAGTTCCTGGGTGGTCCCTTGCAAAAAAAGAAATTCCAGGTCAGCGTGATATCCAAGATAACATTGCACCCATGGGAAAACACGTTCAAAAATCTTATTCCCTGAAACTGCGTAGCCAGTTGGTACCAAACTTGGCCACTATAGTCCTTGAGTGGTCCCCTACAAAAAAAGGTGTTTTTCAGGTTCACGCTATATCCAATGTGGCCGCCAGCGGGAACATAGTTTTTAAGGCAGGTTCTCTGACTTCTAGCTGTCGGGTAAAGCCATCTTGAAAAAAGTCTGTTTCAACCAGACTCTTACATTAAGGAGATTACTTTGTATGAAAAGAATCTGAATGATCCAGACTATCGTTAAAAACGTGTACGGCTTACCAGTTATTCATACGAAGGCACAAAAAATAATCCATTCATGTGGCGATACAGTGTCCATTTCATGATCAACTACATCGTTTTATGTTTATATTGTATTTATTTAATATCTTTTAAGAGATACTTTGCTTTTTTAATCTCAGAGGACTTAAACTGACATTCGAAATTCACGATTCGGTTCAGTCATAAAAATTTCCTGCGGCGCGCTATGATTTTACAAGTTTTTATGAATGGATACATAGTAACTTCTACTTTCGCTGTTGTAACTCGTAAAAATGTATTATTTCTCAATATATACGACTTTGAAACTTTTAATGGTTACACTGACGTACTCTACCTTAAAAAAGGATCAATCAAACCGTAGCTTCGTTTTCTTGTTTGTTTTGTCCCGATAAGTGGCGCGTTGTTTTGTTTCATTAATGGCCAACTTAATTACGCTGCATGACATACGCCGTAGTTAATAATGGTCAAATAAGTTTCAAAATAATCCAAAATTACAACAAATGTTCTTTATAGAATACTTCAAATACATTAAAACTTTAGAATAATTCAACTATGTCAACAATGAAGCACGGAAGGTTTAAACTTGATCTCCAATGGCGTTCCTAATTACAAGCGTAATCAAGTACAACACTTGTACTGGATCACACGGAACCATCATGAAGGTCCCAAACTGTCACTGATTTGTTGCAACAGGAGGAAGCGCTCGCTTGCCGAATTTTCATCATTTGCAGTGATTCCTTCTTTTGTAGTAATTCACTTTTCACGTTGTGTTGAAACAGAGATGAAATTTGTTAGTATACTGCGC
>MJUU01024452.1:0-16549 GCA_002080025.1 Modiolus philippinarum
GATATAGGCAATGTTAAAGTTTTTGTTAAAGTTTTCAATTTTGCACTCAGGGACCTTGACCTTTGGCCTGACCCAAATTTTTTTGATGGATTTGAATTAAGCTTCATTAGATCTATTCACATATAGAATATCAAGCCTCTAGCAATTGTATTTAAGCAGCTATAGCAAAATCTAGATTTTGACCATTTGACCTCTGTGACCTTGACCTTTGACCTGACCTTAGTGAAATGTGCATAATTGTGTTCAGCTTTACATGATCAATACACATACCAATTATGAAGGTCCTATCACATCTGGTTTAAAAGTTATGAGCCAGGTTAAAGTTGTGGACAGACAGACATACAAACAGACAGACAGGACAAAAACAATATGCCCCCGATCTAAAGATCTGGGGGCATAATAAAAATAGGGTCAATGAGGGGCTTTTTTCAAACCTCCAACTAGATGAGGGAGGGCCTGAGAACCAATAATTTTTTTTCATAGCCTTAACAATTTTATGATGCATTTTGAGGGGTCAGAATACCAAAGCAGGATACATGCTTTAAAATTTTTACCTACAACTGCAATACTTTGTCTTATGAAGAAGCTTAAAAAATCCCATGGAGGGGGGTCAAATACTTTGTCGGACAACTTCACTTTTTCCAGATGGATTTTCAAAATTTCATAACAGAGGGTCAGAATACCAAATCAGGATAAAAACAAGAGGCTCTCAAGAGCCTGTATCGCTCACCCGGGAGATGCAGCACTATAATTCCAAATTGATGGTCCGTCTTTGGTGGTGTATGTACATAAGAATAAGAAACTTTTTATAAAATTTAATTAAAATTGTTCAAGCAGTTTCAGAGAAGATTTTTGAATGCAGTTTCCAAACTTAAGGGACTAAGTTAATCTACGTTCCCTGCTGGCAGCTATCTAACATAAAACTTTGAAGAGGGTCACATAAGGACTATCATATCAAAATTCTACTGAAATTGTTCAAGCAGTCTCAGAGGAGAAGATCTTTTTATGCATTTCCCACTGGGTCCAATGTTAAACTAAGGTTTGCTACTGGTGGCCATGTCGGAAGACGGATCAGCACCAAAGTAACAAGCTCGGTCAAATCAAAATCTCACAAGTTTCATTTATGCAATGTTTAAATTGAATCCATTCAATGGTTTTCCATGATATCTTTGTATGCATTTTCCCATCGCTGGCAGCCATGTTGGATGATGGATCAGAACTGAATTAACAACACTTGGTCAGCTTCTCATAAGCAAAGTTTGGATTACGCAGTTCTCTAGAAGAAGATCTTTTGTTAACTTAAGTTCACAGCTGGTGACACTTGGTCAGCACCTGACAGGCATCATTCATGTCATGTTTGATTTAAATCCATTTAGCAGTTCTCTAGAAGATCTTTGTGTGCATTTCCCATAGGGTCCAATGCTGTCCGCATGTAAGATGACAGATTGGCACCAAAGTAATAACACTTGGTCAGCACCTCATAAACATCATTCATGCCATGTTTGGTTCAAATCCATTCAGTGGTTCTAAAGTAAAAGTTCTTTGTATGCATTTTCCCATAGCGTCCAATGATAAAATTAAGATCCCCGCTGGCGGCCATGTTGGATGATGGATCGGCACTAAAGTAACAACACTTCGTCAGCACCTCATAAGCATCATTCATGCCAAGTTATGTTCAAATCCATTCAGTGGTTCTCAAGAAGAAGTTCTTTTTATGAATTTTCCCATTAGGCAATGGTAAACTAAGTTCCCCGCTGGTGGCCATCTTGGAAACGGTTGGAAAACTTGAATGTGTTCAATATAATATAGTCCTTAACATGCTGAACATTTTTGCATTTTAAACTTGCTCTCTATCTCAAAGCGTTTTTGAAATATAGGACATAAAGTAAAAAATCACGAAAAATTTGACCAATAAAGGACCACAACTCATATATAGGTACTTGGATTTTCTTCAAAATATCCATGTGGGTAGATCTTAACATGCTGAACATTTTTGCAATTTAAACTTAACCTCTATCTGTTATAGTTTTTTCAATAAAAAATAAAAAACATCAAAATTTTTGAAAATTTTACGGAAAAAGGGCAATAACTCTTAGACGGGTTGTCAGATTTTCATTCAAAATTTCAGCATGGGTAGATCTTCTCATGCTGATCATTTTTACTCCGTCAGATTTTTGATATCTGTAATGGTTTTTGAGTAATTTGCCAAAAACCATATGTTCTAGTTTTAGTAACAGCAGCCATGTTGTTTGACCTTAGACATACAAAATAACAAATTTGAAACTAGATACCCTAGTGATGATTCATTTAAAGTTTGGTTCCATTTGACCCAGTGGTTTCAGAGGAGAAGATTTTTGAAAGTGAGCTAACGACGGACGGACGACGGAAACCAAGTGATGGCAAAAGCTCACCCTGGCATAGCCAGGTGAGCTAAAAACTAATATTTTTTAACCACAACTGACATGATTTGAGGGGGTCAACAACATAGCTTAAGAAATTGTAAGTCCTAAAAAAAATTACCTGTTGAGTTTGTACTGTTGCCAGGACTGCTTTCTACAATTTAAGTAAAATATTTTGATAAGCAGCGCTCAGCATAATTATACACATATGCAACTACAGAAATATAAATAATATCCTAATCTCAACTTTCAGTTTTAAATATTATGGTAGATTTTCATAAAAAATTTTTAAAATCTTGACATAAAATCATTAAATTGAAGTATCAAATATATTTTTTGCCATATATCTTATAGTAGGAAATTAAAATTAATTGTGAAGATTTTCAACTTGCCCTAACCCCAGATAACTGACCCACCCAAGTATGGTAGGGGATCTTTTAAACTGCTGGCAATAAGGAGATTCTCACAGTATTTTTGTGTGAAATTATAGAAAAGTGGTCTGCTGCTGATATGTACTCCCTGTCAGATTTTATCATGTATAAAGTAAAAATTACCTGTTGTTGTAGTGGTCCTGAATTCTGTAAAGAGAAAGTAAAGTCTATTTTTGTATGATACAGCAGTATTAAATATAAAATAATGGTAGTTTTAATTCTGATACAAAAAAACATTGGCGACAATAATGGACAAGCCCACTTTGTGGGTGAGTCTATTATTGGAGACAATATTTGAAGTATCCAAAACAAAACTTCTATTTTTCTTTTTATCCATAATTAACTAAATCATTTGAAACAACAAATTTAAAAAAATGGAAATCAATATTCAAGAAATCAGGAAATTGACTATTGATCCTAAGGGTTTTATGCAGATGTATATTTCTTTGTTTATGTTGATGCGCTGATAGACAAACTACTTTGTTCGCCTATATTGCTTTCCATGCCTTTATTTAGTTGTAGGTGAGACAAAAATACAAAATAAATGTTATACTTCCCATTATTTGTTACTGAATAAATAAATGAAATTTTAAAACTCCTTAATAATACATTCACCTTCGTCTGATCCATCTAGACAATCTCGATAGCCATTTACAGTCAGGAAATCTGGGATACATACTCCAGAAGTTCTACAAGCAAACTTTTTTGTAGTGTAAACACAATCTAAAAAAAACAATGTAAGAGAAATAAATAAGTTTTGTTATTACTGGAGTTTCAAATCTATATTTAACTTGAATAGTTCAGCAATTACTGTGATTGATTGATTGATTAATTATTGTTTTATGTCAACTCAGCAATATTTCAGCCTTCTTGATCTCGCTTGAGGGGGTGAATATTGTTCACCTCAAGTTGAAGACCTTCAGGCGACATCAAGATGTAGACTGGAATAAAAGCCCTGTCCTTGATAAACTGGATTTTTCTATGTATCGTGTGCGTTTTTGTCACATGTACATTCACTCCATATCCTTTCATTTTTCCTAAGAACAAGTTTGTCAATAAATAATCAAGTTTTTTAGTTTAGTCAGGGTTTGGTTTAGACAGGTTTTCAGTTAGTCATGCTTCAATTTTGACAGGTTTTAAGTTTAGTTAGGGTTCAGTTTAGACAGATTTCCAGTTTAGTCAGGGTTTGGACTGGAAATCTGTCTAAACTAAACTCTGTCAAAAATAAATGGACCCAACCCATACTCAATCTTGATCTGTAACCCATAATGGTTGATTAACAATGCAAATATCAGCTTAATATCTGAAACAGTTTAGAAAATAAACAGCTGCGCCAAGTCGCATGATACGCCTGTCATCTTCCTTCAAAGCTTTAAGTGATTTAGGTAAGGGTTCTCAATTCAGAAGCACCTATAACTGCCTAATTAAGCTTGATATTTCTTTAAGAAATTAATCTGCAAAGTTTGAAGTGAGCTGATCAAAGTATTTATCAGTCAGAGCGTGACTTGGCAAAAATTGCCTTAAAATTGACAAACAAAGTCCCATAACTCTTGCAAGAAAAATCAAAATTGCACGAAAAAGTATACAGATCATGAGGCTATCATATCCAATACCTCTACAAAGTTTGAAGTAAATTGGCCAAAGGGTTGTCAAGTTAGAGCATGACATGTAAAAATTGCCTTAAAATTGACGAATAAAGTCCCATAACTCTTGCAAGAAAAATCGAAATTTCACGAAAAAGTATACAGATCGTGTGGCCATCGTACTCAATACCTCTACAAAGTTTGAAGTAAATTGGCCTAAGGGTTGTCAAGTTAGAGCGTGACATGTAAAAAATTGCCTTAAAAATGACGAATAAAGTCTCATAACTCTTGCAAGAAAAATCAAAATTTCATGAAAAAGTATACAGATCATGAGGCCATCATATCCAATCCTTCTACAAAGTTTGAAGGGAATTGGCCAAAGGGTTGTCAAGTTAGTGCGCGACATGTGAAAAATTACCTTTAAATTGACGAATAAAGTCCCATAACTCTTGCAAGAAAAATTGAAATTTCACTAAAAAGTATACAGATCGTGTGGCCATCGTACTCAATACCTCTACAAAGTCTGAAGGAAATTAGCCTTAGGGTTGTCAAGTTAGAGAGTGACATGTAAAAAATTGTCTTAAAATTGACGAATAAAGTCCCATAACTCCTGCAAGAAAAATCGAAATTTCACGAAAAAGTATACAGATCGTGAGGCCATCATATCCAATACCTCTACAAAGTTTGAAGTGAATTGGCCAAATGGTTGTCAAGTTAGAGCACGACATATGAAATGGACGGACAGACGGACGGACGGACGGACGGACGGACAGAAGGACGGATGGACAATCAGACATTGGTATACCATAATACGTCCGTCATTAGAGGGGCGTATAAAAACCTATCTTTTACCAAAATTTTCTAAGTCCAAGGCCCATAACTGCGTCCAAAATCAATGGACTGGAACCAAACTCAACCTTGATCTTTAGCTCATGATGGTAGACTCACATAGCAAATATAAGCTTCATATCTGGTACGGTTCAGAAAAAAAGTCCAGAAAACCTATATTTTACCAAACTTTTCTAAGTCAAAGGCCCATAACTGCGTCCAAAATCAATGGACCCGAACCAAACTCAAACTTGATCTGAAACTCAAAGTGGTAGACTCACATAGCAAATATGAGCTTCATATCTGGAATGGTTTAGAAAAAAAGAGTCCAGAAAACCTATATTTTACCAAAATCAAAGGAAAAGTCAAAGGCCCATAATTCTGTCCATAATCTATGAACCAAACTCGAACTTGATTTGTAACTCATGGTGGTAGACTTACATACCAAATATTAGATAAATATGTCTTATAGTATGGGAAAAAGTCCTGAAAACTGAATCTGACAGACTGACGGAGTGCAAACCTAAAGTCTCCTTCGGCAAAGCCGGTAGGGACTAATAAAACATAGGCAATCAATTATTACAGAGTTTGCCTCGATATGGCACATTGTCACAGTAACCCGATTTTGCCTGGATGCTGACCTACAATCAGAGATGCAAGCAAGGTTACATGATCATACCATATATAATGACTGAGATATGAACTCCTCCGAAAACCTAAGTGTAAATCACTCATGTGTAATATGTAAGTCAAAATTACCTAATTTTGCCTGGATGCTGACCTACGATCAGAGATGCATGGATATGCAAGGTTACAATATCCTACCATGTATAGTGACTGTGATCTGAACTGGTCCAAAAACTTGAATGTAAATCAATCAAGCATAAAATATAGGTCAACTACCATCAGAGAAGCATGCATATGCAGGGTTACATAGTCCTACCATGTAAAGTGGCCTAGATCTGAACTCGTCTGAAAACTTGAATGTAAATCAATCAAGTGTAAAATATATGTCAAAGTGACCTAATTTTGCCAAGATGCTTACCTTACATCAGAGATGCATGCAAATGCAAGGTTACGTGATCCTACCACATATAGTGACTGAAATCCGAACATGTCCATTAACTTGAATGTAAATCAATCAAGTATAAAATATAGGTCAAAGTGACCTAATTCTGCCTAGATAATGACCTAACATCATAGATGCATGAATATGCAAGGTTACATGATCCTACCATGTGCAATGACTGAGATCTGAACTCGTCTGAAAACTTGAATGTAAATAAATCAAGCATAAAATATAGGTCAAAGTGACCTAACTTTGCCTGGATGCTGACCTAACAGAGTTGCATGCATATGCAAGGTTACATGATCCTACAATGTATAGTGGTGGAGATCTGAACTTGTCCGAAAACTTGAATGTAAATCAATCAAGAGTAAAATATAGGTCAAAGTGACATAATTTAGCCTTGATGCTGACCTACATCAGTTATGCATGCATATGCAAGGTTAGATGATTCTATCATATATACTGACTGAGGTATGAACTTGGATGTAAATTTGAATGGAAGCCAATCAAGCCGAAAATATAGGTAAGAGTCCCAATTTTCTTGGAGGCTGTGAGTCAATCCAAGATACACCTGTATGACAAGTTTGATGACCCTACCATGCATAGTTGCAGAGATATATGCCCAAATGCGGACGTGGACGAGGACGCTGGGGGTACTCCAATAGTGCCCCTCAACTTCGTTGAGGCAAACTAAAAAGTTTTGGTATTATAAATAACTTATTCTTTCACCTATTACAATAAATATCAATGAAAAAATCTGAAAAAAACACTATTTTATGAATTTTTATTCATTTTTAGCTTATTTGAGAAATTGGTGATGTTATTTCGCTGTATATACATGTATGCATGTATCTATAAATTTATTGTACTAGGAAGAATCCTACAAATATTCGCTTAAAATTATAGTACAGCATAATAGGCATAGCAGTTACACAGACAAACAATGTACCACATGTTACCACATGGAATTAAATCTATGTACAAACAAAGTTCAGAATAAGATGGGAGAAGTCCGAAATGACAGCTAATCCTGTCCCATGTAGCAATTAAATTTCAAAATTCAGATAAAATTTCAAAATATTAATTCTCAATGATTCTTGTATGTTTTGATTTTTTTAGTTTTGAATAATTTTTTTTCCATTGATAAATAACTCTTTACCACTTCAAAGAACCTTAGATGTAGTAATAAACAATCTGAATAGTAAATAGTGAAGCATAAAATGTAGGCCAGATTGACCCAATCATCATCTGAAGCAGCATCACTCTAAAGGTGCATATAATGCTGACCACAGATGATTGATGTACCACATGTAGTTTCTCAGATATGAACCTAAAGGCACACTACAACCTGAGTCATTGAAGCATAAAATGTAGGTCAGGGTGACCTAATTATCACCTGAAGCAGCATCACTCTCTTAAATGTATCCAATGACCTAAAATGATTGATGTGCCACATTTCTTCTCTCAGATATGACCCTTAAAGAAAACTTTGACCTGAGGTGGGACAAACAGACGGCCACTCGGAAGCACAGACGGACAGGTGAGATGCTATATCCTCTCCCCAACTCATTTGGAAAGGGGGATAATAAAAGCTTCCTCTGTGAACCATTTTAGGCTTATAGGAGTTGTTTACACAAACAATAAACCCTTTCTGCCAAAAGCTACCACAATGGACAAAATGTAAATTACGATCTTTTATTCTTTTTAAAAAAATTATCAAAAATTATAATCCAATGCATTGCATATCTGTGACATTTGTACAACTAATGTGAAGGTGGAAACCTCATAGCACATAAACAGTAGCAGTTTAAAGCAGTCAAAAGTTATAACCCCCTCTCCTTTACCCATAAACCTATTGCAGCTGTAAGGACTTATTTCTTAACTTTACAGGTAAATTTTCCTTTGGACTGGACACCTTGTGAAAACAACTCAGTTGCAATAGGTTTATGGGTAAAGTCAGAGGTTATTCATAGCTAAGTATTCTCTAACCTAGCGGAACAGTAGGAGGAACATATAATCTTTATTCACTGGACAAACAGACAATATTTGATGAAACTTAGATAACGTAATTACACTTACCAGTTGAAGAACAATTATGTCCTTCAATGAACTCAACATCGTCAATAGCAACAGAAGATGGAGCCAAAAAATTCTCATCACCATAAGCCTGAAACATAATGGAAATATTTCCTGGAGGTATCATAAACCATCCCTCCTTCCACTGGTCTCTAGCAATATCAATGCCATTGTCATAGTATACCAAAGATGACTTGTTGTTCATGTATGTGTAGACTTTAAGTTCTGCTGATACACCACCCTCCATATTGTAGTAAAATCTAACACATCCACCATTGGTAGGTACTGTCGGGGAAGTCAGGTTTGAAGTTTCACGTCTTTTAGAGATGAAGTGCATATAATGACCTAAAATCAAGTTCTTAGCATAGAATTATATGTGATATGCTATGACCATGGTCATTGTTTAATACCTATTTCTTAAATAAGATTTGAAAAATTGCTTGTACCTACTTGAAAAATACCTTCATTCCATTTTCTTTTCAGCTAATTAGTTAAATCTGCAACTGCTTAATTAGATTAACTATTTGGTAAATGTTTAAAGTAAAATTGTCACACAACAAAATTTAAAACACAACAGCATAACATTACAATATGAAAAAGAAAGGAAATGGGGTAAATGTCAAGGAGACAACATCCCACATCCCAGGTTAAAACGACCCAAAACAAAGCATCTAGGGGTCACCGTCAACACAGTGAGGAACCTCACACCATATAGCAAGCATCAAATGGCCCCAAAAAGGTAAAAAAGTGAATAAATCAATGGAAACAAACCACATCCAATAACCCAAATATCAAGAAACTAAAATTTCATAAGAAGACAAGGACTAGCCTATGACCAACACACTCCTGACCCAGGACAGGCGCAAAATGTTCTCTTAGGCCATACAAAGTCAATCACTTGGTTCTCAGGCCTTTTGTCAGAAAAATGGTGCATCCCCCCAAAAAAAGAGGATGAGACAGCTTTTTACATTGTATAAACTGAAAAATTGGAATTATGGATGCAATATTTTTTATTGGTATGACGATCAAGAGGAAATAATGCAGCCTACAAAGAGATGAGAGAGGGCTAGAGATCAAATAAAGCTTGTGTGGCCTTAAATGCTGTAGATTAGTTATTTTGTCTATCAGGCTGTAAAATCAGAAATCTGTTCTGGAATAGTCACCCTAAGGTAACTGTAAGAACCCATAACTTACTTGGTTAAAAATGTTCAAAGCATTACAATATACTTACTTTATTTATTCTAGAACAATTTTTAAGTGGTACAAGTATCAGAAATTTTGTAAGAATTAAAATGCTGACCTTTTGTTTTGACTTTGCTAATACAACAACATGAGCAAAACATTTTGAAAATCCATGTAAGAATTTTTGAGATATAAGATGTCAAAATTTTGGCGGGAAACAGTACCTTCTTGACTTTTCCTGCAATTTCCATTGGCTGTTTATATGCCTTAAAGTATATGAAAATATAATTGGAAGTTTATAAAATTTTATACATCATCTGTTTTATGAATTTTAAAGTGACCTATACCCAAGAAAATACGATACATGTGCAAAATGGATAAAACCTGAGGATATCGAATGCCTCTGAAATCTGACGTTCATACTCCCTTAAACCAATTTTTTTTACCATTCAGGACAGAAACCTTCGATTACCATATTTCCAAAATAAATTACAACAGTTTAAGTTCTTACCAGTTCCGTTGGTGCCATGGGTATGATCAAATCCTGGAAGATGGTAGCGGAAAGAATCTCTCCATGTAAAAACTCCAAAATGTCCATTTGTCAATGACAGTGTTCTACTTCCATCAAACAAGTATCCACATGTGTATGATAGTTCAAAGTCACAACCAATAGAAATGGCTACAATGTTTAATATTTTCAAAGTCACAACAAATACAAATAGCTACAATGTTTACAATAAATAAAGTTTAAATTAAGAAGACAGTGACAAAGGCTTGATGAACAACAATGAATGTGTAATACCAGTACTTTGTAAATCCTGTATAGATGACAGGATTCTATTTCTATTTAGTACATATCCAGTAGTCCTTAACAGAAGGATACTATACCGATTGACTATCTTATATACCTCTGATCGTTTCTTTTCAATATACGTTGTCTCCTTACCAATGTTATGCATTCGTAAGAATTTTTGTTATGTACAAAATAAATCATGGATTTCCTCATTCAAGAACTATTTTCCTTTTAGAGTTATGTCTGGTAGCTCATTTTTAGCACTTAGATTATACTAATCAAACAAGACTGTACATAAAATTCCCTTGGGAGAAGTCTGTTTTAGATTAAATACAATATCCTATACAATCTCTTGCCAATTTATCACGGTTCACTGAAGATGAGTTATAATACTTTCTCTAATTTTTGTCCTGTTTTCACATTTCATGAACGGTGTGAAAAATTGTTTCTGCTCTCTACAAATAAGGTCAGTGATTGGTTAAAATTCATTTAGAGTACCAATACCTATATGTGCTGTCTCCAGACTTTACCACTGTGACAGCATGAATAAAGGCAACCACGCCTGATGACATCACCAATAAAGAACACATTTATTTCTAATCACTAGGAAAAGATGGTAATATTTTGGTCAAATATCTACTTGGTGTCATTAGAAAAACATATTTCACATCTTTATCTCTTTAAATGTGACATTTCTTCACATTTGATAGTTTAACTTCTCAAATATTTATTACACAAGGCAAGCCTCACGCTTTAAAATTTGCAAATTTAACTCTGGAGTGGAGAAATGTTGCATCTCACTCAATCAAGTTGTAAAATCTACATTTCTGCTATTCTCAGTATGTTAAACCAGTTGGTTACATTTCTGCAATAACAATTATCCACACATTGGTTAAATTTCTGAAAGAGATTTCCAGCAACACTGTTTCCCATTTATAAAGTCCATTATGATGTCAATACAATATGTATAACTAAGCTTCTTTCTTACCACTCTGTTATTGACACCAGTCATGTTTCTTACATTTTATGCTTGAAAACTGTACAACTATATATATGTTAGCGGCAATAAGCAAAATCAGGCATTAAGCCTATTTCCCTAGGCAATAAGCTAATGCCTAGGCAGTAATGTTATTGACTGAAACGAGTCGGGCATTAGTCTTAAAGACTAGGAAATAGACCTATTGCCTGAATAAAATAGCCAGGCATTAGGCTTATTGCCTGGTGACATTTGACCAGAAATACATCATTTTATTTTGCAAATGAAGTATTTATAATCAAAATTACAGCTTATTCTTACATTATGCAAAACCAACATTTTCCGTGTCACTTATTGTCACATGTGTTTGATAAATAGCACTTGTTTTGCAAATTATCCTGCACTTGCATCAATTGATGTGCAAACATACTCAGTTCAGATATACTTTTGGTTTTAAATTTAGATCTGATAAAGGGATGAAGACATTTTGCTTGTTTAACAGAAAAATTGAACAAATTGAAAATTATCTAGTACAATGTAGCTAAAATATGGTCCTTAACTAAGAACTTAACAAAAGTGTGACAGATGTTTGTATGGACAAGAGTAACACTGCACAGGCAGCAGGATCAGACCCTTCGTCATCACCAGAAGAGAGTAAATATACTGAGCACAAAAGAAAATGCCAACACCTGAAAAAGAATTATATAGATATTTATTCGCCAGAGATCTTTTATGTCGAACTATGCTTATTAATAATTAACCAGATCAGATGCCAAAATATTCACCTTCATGCTTTTTTAACTCACTTTTGAAAATTTGTCACATCGTCAACTTTTGATGGAGTGGTCAAAATCAAAACTCTCTAATTGTCTGAAAATTGTTATCACACTGACGATAACAATGAAAAATGCGTCATTAATCAATTGTTCAGAATTGAAATTTGTCACCGAATGCAAGGTTTTTTATCACTAAATTTTGAAAATTTTCATTTAAAACATCAGAAAGATCTAAAAAAAAGATTACAGAAATGTAATCCCAGCATATTTCAAAAGAAGCTGAATAAAATTCAAACTAGGTCAGCACCATTTAAAGAGGATCAACATAAAACTACTTTCTGTTAGTAGGAAAACAAACCATATCGACAAATTACCTAGGGAATATTTTAGATCTCTGGAATTCATGGATTAAATGAAAATTGGTCCCAAAAATGGGGTGGAAATATGTGTTCTGGGCGTCAAGCTTGTAGTAAAAAAAACTAAGACTCGTTGATCTATTATACAATTTTCAAACCAAAATGACAAGATTATACTAAAATCTATAACTGCCTTTATTAATATTTATGTTATCTCTGTTCAAAAATTAAAATTAAATGAAAATTATTCATGAGAAAAATGTCTTTATTTCGTTTCAAAACATTCATTACTGCCTAGGAAAAGTCAGAATTTGACATCAATAATTTCAGGAAACAAGCCTAATGCCTGAAAATTTTAGGCAATAAGTAAGTGCCTAGGCATTAACTTATTGCCTAGGAAATAGACTTAATGCCTAATTTTGCTTATTGCTGCTAACATATATATATATATAGGAGAAAATTAACAAAATCCCTTTCTCTATGGTCCTGAGCTGCAATATTTCTCAATTCTCAAAAGTTAAATTTAAGATTTTAACAAACTTGCTCAAGCTCCAATGATAAAAATCTAAAATTTAACTACAACAAAGGAGAAATGCTGTAACCTACTTGCACCACAGGGAGATTCTTTACAAAACAGATTATTAAACCAGAAGTTTCTTATGAACTTATGAACTTTGACCTGATATACTTACGACAATCAGATTCATCTTCACCAGATGGACATTGAGATATTTTGTCACATTTTACTACATTGGCACTGCACACTCCATCTTGAATACAAGGAGTCAGTTCACCAGGACAAACTGGAAAAAAAAAACAAACTTTCCTACGTATGGTAGAAACTGTCAGGGTTCATTGTTCTGTATCCCTTTCACAATATTTTCTATCTAAAAGATGCACTAAAAAGCGAAATCAGTGAACCTGATGCTCAGTTCTGTCTCCTTTGATAAGTAAGAATATGACCAAGTTTACTTGTTATTTAGTAAAGGATACTTGAGTTACCATCCAAATACCAAAATTTTAATCTATATTTAGCCACTGAGACCTGGTTTTAAAGCAAAACAGAAAGTACAGTGAGATAAATTGATAAAAGAAAATATAGATATCCTAAAAGACAATTGACTTCTAATATTTCAGCGTTGATCCATAATTCTTATTTCTTATATGTTATTTTTATAATGGTTAGAAAAAATATGCTACGCTTGACAAAAATGTAAAATACGCTTTTCTAGTTATTCAATGATATGGTCATTTACATTCCCTAGCTGTCATTTCCATGTAAAATCCTTCAATTTTCCATTTGATGTTGTGCTTTAACTAGAGGCTCACATGAGCCTGAATCGCTCACCTGGTGACTGGTTTTATTCATTGGTACCAATAGACCACCCATTCATACTATAAATCACTTCACCAGAAGTTACATTTTCATTCTTGGATGAGGTACAAACTAAAAATCACAAACTTTGGAAGGGATCACCCAAAGACAATTGTAACCAAGTTTGGTTCCAATTGGCTCCATAGGTTCAGAGGAGAATTTGAATGAATTATCCCATATGTTAAACTATGATCCTTGCTGGCGGTCATCTTGAATGAGGTATGAACATAAAAATCACAAACTTTGAAGGGAAACATCTAAAGACTATTGTAACCAAGTTTGGTTCCAATTGGCTCAGTGGGTTCAGAGGAGAAGACGTTTGAATGCATTTCCCATAGGGTCCCTATGTTAAACTGTGCTCCACGCTGGCAGCCATCTTGGATGAGGTACGAAGGTAAAAATCACAAACTTTAAAGGGGATCACCCAAGGACTATTGTGACCAAATTTGGTTCAATTTGACTGGGTAGTTTCAGAGAAGAAGATCTTTGAATACATTTCCCATAGGGTCCTATGTTAAACTATGTCCCGTCCTGGCGATTATCTTGGATGAAGTACGATCATAAAAATCACAAACTTTAAAGGGGGCCATCCAAAGACTACTGTAACAAAATTTGGTCCCCATTGGCTCAGTGGTTTCAGAGGAGAAGATCTTTGAATGCATTTCCCATAGGGTCCTATGTTAAACTATCTTCCCCACTGGTGGCCATCTTGGATGAGATGCGAACCTGCTGGACATATGTAGAAATTGTAGTTCTGGAAAACCTCAACACTTCTGCATTTCACATTTAACCTTTATCTCACACAGTTTTTGAAATGAAAGTAAAAATGTTAAAAAATTGTGAAAATTCAAAGAAAAAAACGGCAATAACTCCTATGTGGGTTGTCAGATTTTCTTCAAAATTGCAGGACATGTAGATCTTACTATGCTGACTATTTTTGTTATATAAACTTCACTTCTATCTTCTGCATTTTCAATATATAAGACTAAAAGTAACGAAAAACTGAAATTTTTATGGAAAAGGGGCAATAACTCCAAGAAGGGTAAACTGATGTTCTTCAAAATTGCAGGGCAGGTAGATCTCATCATGCTGATCATTTTTACCCCATGTCAGAATTTTGATATCTAATGGTTTTTGAGTAATTTGCAAAAAAACAGCAATTTACCCCCTATGTTCTATTTTTAGTAACAGCAGCCATGTTGTTTGGTCTACGGTCATAAAAATCAGAAACTTAAAAGAACATACCCTGGTGATGATTCAGGCCAAGTTTGGTTAGTATTGGACCAGTAGTTTCAGAGGAGAAGATCTTTGAATAAAATTTAACGGACGGAAGGACGGAAGGACGGAAGGACGCCGGACGCCGAGTGATGGCAAAAGCTCACATGGCCTTTGGCCAGGTGAGCTAAAAATGAATTGAGAACTCATTTCAGCCATGAATTGAGAACTCATTTCAACCATGAATTGAGAACTCATTTCAACCATGAATTGAAATTTCATTTTAACCATGCTTTCAGAACTCATTTAAACCATAAATTTAGAAGTCATTTCAACCATGAATTGAGATACTAGTACATGTATATACCACTATTTTTCTTTATAAATTGTTCCTTTAATTTATGCTTTGACAGTAAAAACAGTTTAACCTGTCTAAACTGTTTAGTTTAAACTTTATTTATTCAACAACAATGACAGCACATATTACAAACACCATGACAAAAAATTTGGATTGAGAAACAAGGCTAAGCCTTTTGTTAATATCTCTCCATATAACTGTTTGACATGACTGGTTTCAAGAGTGTTTCATTGATTTGATTCTGTGTTTGAAGGTGTTTTATTGATTTGCTGAGTTTTTAATTTTTTTAAGGATTTTTGTGTCTATGTAATACAGATGATAATACATGGGAAAAAGCTATAATAAACTATCGTTATAAGTTATAATAATTTCATAGCAGAATAGCAAAGCAACACTGTTTACCGGTAATCGTGTTCATTGATACAGTAGAACTTTGATGGCCCGAATTGCAATAGCTAGAACCCATTTTCTGGTCCCTTAAGGGCATATCCAACAGTTTCTTGCTATATTGTCATTTTCATAATTTTTAGACACATGATTGTTGTCAAACAAGTGCCGAGGATTCAAACTAGAGGCTCAGAGACTAAGCCTGTATCGCTCACCTGGCAAAATGCTTCTACGTCATACATGACTAAAAAAGATGTTTCCTTACCAATGGGGTCAAATGTTTAGCTATGTTCTTCATTAGCAACCATGTTTTTTGTCTGATCCTATTGAAATGAATAATTTTTGCAAAGGACCTTCTATACATTTCAGAGATGATGATTATAAGGATGGTTATCTCATTCCTGGCTCCAATGTTGAACTATGTTCTGCACTGGAGGCCATCTTTTTTGTCAGATCCAAGTACCTTCCATACATCCTTACTGTAAAGATTGGTTGAATTTGCTTCAGTAGCGTCAGAGGAGATAGCAAATAGATGCTTTTCCCTTAGGGTCCCATGTTAGACTATGTTCTGCGCTGGCAGCGATTTTTTATAGGAATCAGAAAAATTTCGGCAATCTCCATAAAAGACCTTCCATACATCATTCCTGTAAAGTTTGGTTCAATTTGCTTCAGTAGCTTCAGAGGAGATAGTCAATATATGCTTTTCCCATAGGGGTCAATGTAAAAGTATGTTCTGCACTGGCGG
>MJUU01024453.1:0-24485 GCA_002080025.1 Modiolus philippinarum
TCTTTTTGTTTCTTACAAAAGTCATGTTCAAATGTCTGTGGATCAATTATATGTTTACCAACATGTAGGTGCCTATTAGTCCTGTTTATTTTTCATAAAGAGCCAAATGGGTAATAGTATTCAGGACTATAGGGCAGTTATAGGGATATTTAACTTACTACAAAGGAATCTTGTAAAAGGAATTTCAAGGTACAAGTCTACTTTTTCAGAAATTTATTTAAAATCATCCAAACCCACTCAAGACTTAACAGTCCAAGACCGGTGTTTCTGTCGTATTTCTGGTATATTACCATGGGACCGACTTCATCAGTGGCNCCCTGAACTTTCTTTAATTATATTATTTTTCAATATAGTAATAGTTTAGACCATACACCGGGAACTTTTTCCAAAATATATCCCCAATTCTCGGTAACAGTTTTTTTTTTTTTGGTTTATTTATTATTCTGGAACTTATGAAAAATTCCATTCTCTCTCCGTTTAGGGTATAGATTTTAGTTTTTATTCGCATGTTTATGATACCATAGGGAAACGGGATAGAGAAAAGGGGAGGTTTGGGTACCCATAAACCGGTTTAACCCTACCACTGGCTTTTGCTGGTGCCGGTACCAAGTCCGGCTATCCCGAGTTCCTATCGTTATTTATGTTTGTCTCTTGTTTTAATTATTGTTTTTCTGGTGCAGTTTGCTTGTGGATTGTGGCATGTGATTGTAGTTCCTGGCCATTGTAAGTGTTTGCTGTTTTCCTGTTTTTGTAATTTTAGTTATTTTATATGATAATTTTGCAGTATTAACTAGCCTATGCTTTGTCAGGTCTAGTCATTATTTATTCTCCAAAGTGTTTGTCCTGATATAAACATTGTATTCCTGTTGTTTGTATTTCACTACATACTAATTATTGGGAATGTTGAACTTAATCCTGGTCCTAGAATAAATAATGGGTCCACATCGAGTACACCGTCTAATATTACCGATACCATTTCCATATGCAATCTAAATATTCGTAGTATAAGAAATAAATTGGATTTTATTGAAAACTTTATGGATGAATTCGACATCATTATTTTATCAGAAACTCACTTGAGCGGAAATATTTGCAATGAAGATATTGAACTTGACTCCTTCTCAAAACCAATTGTTAGATCCGACAGAAGCGACCATGGTGGAGGACTGGCTGTATATTCAAAGACTGATTATCCGAAAAAAATGAACTTGAGAACGCATTTGATGAAACCATGTGGCTTCATGTCCGAGGTCATGGTCAGTCGTTCCTATTGTGTACCTGTTATAGATCAAATTTCTCCGAGGGCAAGTTTTGGACACGGTTTACACATTCTATAGGGATGGCGTTCAATATTAGTGAAAACATCGTAATAACGGGGGATATGAACGCTGACTTGTTTAAAACTTATAATAACAAATTATTTGAAGCAATGAATTTATTTAATCTAGAAAATGTTGTAAATAAACCAACACGAGTAACTGATGACAGTGAAACGTTATTAGACCCGATTTTAATATCGGATTCATTGATTTGTTCATTTGCTGATGTACTTAATATTCCACAAGAAATCAGCGATCATGATGCGGCACTACCGTTTATACAAAGCCAATTACTAAATCTTTTCAACGAGAGGTATGGTTATATAATCCCCGGTGTAAATGATATGTGCAAAATATTTACTGAAACATTTCTTCTTGCTGCAAAGGAGTGCATCCCATCTAAAATAGTTACTATAAGACATAATGATAAAGCATGGTTTACTTCCGATATACGAAAGAAAATAAGAAAACGAGACAGAGTAAGAAAAAAGGCGCTTAAATCCAAACGACAGGTGGATGTAGTGAGGTACAAACAGCAGAGGAATAAAGTAAATAGTTTAAAGAAAATAGCAAAAGAAAACTTTGAAAGAAACATTGTTGACATGATTTTGGAATATACTGCCAACCCCAAGGCATATTGGAAAATCATTTAATCAAAGAAAGATTCATACACTGTCCACCCACTTCAAAATATTCTTGAAACTGATGTTGATATAAGTATAGTGTATGGAGATGATGAAAAATGTGATTTACTAAATAGATATTTTTGCTTAATCTCAAAACTAGATGAGGAGAATATACATTTGCCTAACATTTCGTCAAAGACTGAAGTTAAATCAAGTCATATAGTCGTATCTATTCAAGATATTGTAGAGGTTATCCAAGTGTTGGATCAAAATAAAGCTGCAGGGCCAGACAAGATAAGCCATAAAATGTTGAAAATATGTCCTGAAAAAATTGCTATTCCCCTAAAAATAATTTTTATAAATCTCTTCAAACAGGTAAATTTCCTGATGACTTGAAGATTGCTAATGTCATTCAAGTCTTCAAAATAGGAGACAATTCTTTGCCATCTAACTATCGACCGATTTCTTTGATAAGTTGTGTTGGAAAAATAATGGAACGGGTAATTTATATATATATGTTTACAATCATTTACAAAAAGAAAAACTGATATATCAGTAGTATATAGCAGGTTTTCAGGTCGTATTTGAGGAGTTGGTGCGAGGTGGTGCCGGAAGTGACGTCACCGAAAGTGACGTAGAGCGGAAATGACGTCACCGGAAGTCACGTGACCGGAAGCGGAAGTGACCGGATGTAGACGTGTTTATGATGCGCATGCGTAACCGGAAGTGGTCTTAATTGAGGCCCTAGTCGGGCCTATTGATAGGAAATGACGTGTTGAAAGAGTGCAAGACCCCGCAGGGGTGTTGTGTGACTTTATTGGAGCGCACATGCGCGACGGGAAGTGGGCGTGTATCTGCTGTAAGTAGCCATATTAACCGGAAATGACGTGTTGGAACAACACGTGACCCCGCAGGGGTCATTGTATGACCTTATTATATGACGCGTGCGCAACCGGAAGTGGGCGTAGCCCCATGTGTCAACCGGAAGTGGGTATTTTCACTAGTCGGAACGACTCGGGCGTGGTCGTTCGGATGTTTCCGTAAGTTGTCGTTGTCATTGTGTTTCTGTGGGCGTCTCCTGTCGCGTCCGCGTTCATCAAAGGGACATAACTCTTGGGATTTCCCGCGCTTCTTTTTGGGTGTCTTCTATAACGTCCGCGTTCGTCAAAGAAACATAACTCTTGGGATTTCCCGCGTTTTTTTGTGGTGTTTTCTATCACGTCTGCGTTCATCGCGACAATTCATATGGTTGTTAAGCACAATGTTGCTAAGGGTCTGCTGCTTCTACATATTAGATAAATTCATTATTTGTTCTGAGCGGTACCATGCATTTCTCTTATGCTACAGACTGGCCACTGCTTATTACTACTTCTATAGTAAGGGTTAGGGTAAGGGTTAGGGTTAAATTATGGTAAGGTTAGGGTTAGGGTTACATTATAGATAGGGTTAGGGTTGGATTATAGATAGGATTAGGGTTAGAGTTAGGGTTAGGTTATAGATAGGGTTAGGGTTAGATTACAGATAGGGTTAGGGTTGGATTATAGATAGGATTAGGGTTAGAGTTAGGGTTAGGTTATAGATAGGGTTAGGCTTATATCATAGTTAGGGTTAGATTATAGATAGGGTTAGGGTTTGATTATGAGAGAGAGTATTAGTATATTGCATTTTTTGTCATTTTTAAGCTGGCAGCAGCAGCAGCAGCAGCAGCAGCAGCCATATCCAAATATGTAGAAGCAGCAGCAGCAGCAATATAGTGAAATGAGCACGCGAGCACAGCCAAAACCATACTAGTAAACCACTCGTGAGTCAGTCTTGTGAACGTATTAAAGATAGACATTTTACAAAATGAAACTGTACTTAAAGCTTCGCTTATTATAATTTTCTCATTCGTTCAACGAATCACGAGGGGTGAAGACCTCTGGAATGTACCATTGCGATAGCTGTAATTATCATTCCAACCGACAGTTCAATCTTCGACGTCACAAACAATTGGTTCATAATATAAAGCAAGAGATGGACAGAGAGCAAGATATAGAAACGGAGTCTGACATATCCGAGGAAAGCAATGCTACTGAAGAACCAGAGTATGCTACGGATGAAGAATCTAACAGAAGAGACACACGTCGGGCATCGCCATGGGATATAGCAGTAGCCAAAGCCAGAAAGTGTAATCAGTCCGAATACCAACAAATGGTTGAAGAATACATTGAAGATGAACATGAAGAAGACAAGTCACGCCAACTTGCATTTGAAGACCTGTACGAGGACTACAAAGACAAGATGAGGGACGTTTATCTACAGGGCATATTCTGGAATGCAAATATGCGGAAAGACCCAGTGCATAGAAAGATCAAGAAGACGGTTCAACGGTTGAAAGAAGAAGAAGACTATGACACAAGAGAAGCTTGGAATTATGCTTTAGATAAGAGGAGATATCTCTTTGATGAAGTATTGGATTCATATGGCCCACCACCGACCGAAGACAACGAAACCACGTAAAGCAAAAAAGCAAAGACAGTTGGGATTGGGAGGAAGGGGGAATGCGGCCTATCCTTTGGATAGCCAGTCACAAGCCTGGTGAAACGCAGACTGACCCTTCCTGGATCGAGAAAAATAATTGCTGGAGTCAATCGAAATTCACATGATTTTTTTTTTCTTATCTTGAAGCAGCAGCAGCAGCAGCAGCAGCAGCCCCATCACCCTAGCGCAGCAGCAGCAGCAGCAATATAGTGAAATGAGCACGCGAGCACTGTCTAAAACGTACTCGTGAGTGACTCGTGAGTCGTGTAAACAAACTCGTGAGTCATGTGAGCAGTCGTGAGTAGTATCATAAAACACGTCGCCTAAGTCTTGGACAAAATCAATAACTTAAAAAGGCACAGGAAAAATACCAGCAAGAGTTACCTCCCTTTGATGAACGCGGACGTGAAAGAAGACCCTTAGCAGCATTGTGCTTAACAACCATATGAATTGTCGCGATGAACGCAGACGTGATAGAAAACACCACAAAAAAACGCGGGAAATCCCAAGAAATATGTTTCTTTGACGAACGCGGACGTTATAGAAGACACTCAAAAAGAAGCGCGGGAAATCCCAAGAGTTATGTCCCTTTGATGAACGCGGACGCGACAGAAGACGCCCACAGAAACACAATGACAACGACAACTTACGGAAACATCCGAACGACCACGCCCGAGTCGTTCCGACTAGTGAAAATACCCACTTCCGGTTGACACATGGGGCTACACCCACTTCCGGTTGCGCACGCGTCATATAATAAGGTCATACATGACCCCTGCGGGGTCACGTGTTGTTCCAACACGTCATTTCCGGTTAATATGGCTACTTACAGTAGATACACGCCCACTTCCGGTCGCGCATGTACGCTCTAATAAAGTCACACAACACCCCTGCGGGGTCTTGCACTCTTTCAACACGTCATTTCCTATCAATAGGCCCGACTAGGGCCTCAATTAAGACCACTTCCGGTTACGCATGCGCATCATAAACACGTCTACATCCGGTCACGTGACTTCCGCTTCCGGTCACGTGACTTCCGGTGACGTCACTTCCGGCACCACCTCGCACCACCTCCTCAAATACGACCTGAAAACCTCCTATATACTACTTATATCAATATCAGTCCGGTTTCCTCCCAAAAAACTCCACTGTCCACCAATTAATAGAAATTTACAATTGCATTTTAAACTCCCTAGAACAAAAACAGATGACATATTTCGTTTTTTGTGATTTCTCTAAACCGTTCGACAAGGTTTGGCATCGAGGCTTATTACACAAACTGAAATCATTTGGAATAGACGGAGGATTACTTGCCTGGTTTCACAGCTACTTATTTAAGCGACAATAGCGGGTAGTATTGAAAGAATTGTCATCTTCATTGATTACTGTGTTAGCAGGAGTCCCTCAGGGGTCGGCATTGGGTCCCGTTCTCTTTATATTATATATAAATGATACTGCCGATACCCTCATTTCGTTGACAAGATTGTTTGCCGATGACACATCCTCAACTATTCAAGTCCTGACGGATCAGAAATTGAATCTGTGATTAATCACGACTTGAAGGAGCTTGACGAATGGTCTAGGTACTGGCTTATGTCTTTTAATCCTGAGAAAACGGAAATTATGCTCTTTTCAAATTTAGAAAACTTTTCTTTCGATGGGAAAAATATTAAAGTAACCGAGTCTCATAAACACCTAATCGTCACTTCCAATAGTGATGCTAAATGGACAGTCCATATAGATAATATTGTATCCAGGGTATCCAGACATGTTAACATTTTGAGAAAACTAAAATATAAACTAACCAGGTCAAATTTACAGAGATTATACTTAGTTTTTATACGTCCCTTGTTTGAATATGCTAGTGAAGTCTGGGATGGGTGTGGAATTGGAAGTGCAAATAAACTTGAAAAGTTGCAGCTGGAAGCTGCGAGAATCGTAACAGGTCTTCCTATGTTTACGAATAGAAATCGTATATATAATGAATTAGGATGGGAACCATTACAGGAACGTCGTAAAAACGTAGAATTCAAATGTTTTACAATATAAAAAATGGAAATGTTCCTCCTTATCTAAGTAGCTTGTTGCCCACTAATGTACAAAGCACAAGTTCTGTGTATCCACTAAGAAACGGTTAAGATAATATTTTGCCGTTCTGCAGGCTTACAATTACTAACGATTCATTCTTTCCATCAAGTATAAGACAATGGAATAGTTTGAATCTTAGTATCCGTCAGTCAGGTTCCTTACAGAAGTTTAAAACAGCCCTTAAAAAGATGTCTGGTAAAAAAGTTATTCCAAAGTATTATTCTTACGGACCCCGAAAATTATATATCTTGCTGACTCAGTTCAGATGCTCAGCTAGGTTTTTGAATTATGATCTTTGTAGGGTCATTTTAATACCCGACCCTTCATGTAGTTGTGGATACAGGCAGGAAGACTTCTATCATTTCTTCTTCTGTTGTCCAAAATATGATGAACAACGTAACATTCTTTTCAATAGTTTGAATTGGCTACCCGCTGAAAGCTCTATTGATCTAAAGCTTGTAACGTCAGGAAACAAAGTATTAACAAATGAACAAAATAAGTGTGTCTTCATAAATGTATTTGATTACATTAAGAGTACCAAAAGATTCCTTGCAGTATAACAAACCTTTGTAATACGTAATATATACATTGATCCACAGACAGCAAAAATTACTGTTCTCTTTCTTTTAATTTAAAATCTTTTTTTTCTTAAAATCTTTCATTTCCTCACCATTCCTATTGATTGATAGTGATAAGATATTATTAATAACATAATATTGTATAATAAGCATGCATTATTATTGTAAAAATTGTATAAAAGGAGAGGGCTTCATAAGTTTGTTTAACTTGTGTCCAATCCTTTTTGTATATTATACAAATAAAATAAAAGCATAATTTGTTAAGTTTAAACTAAACCATGACAGGTCTTTAGAGCAGACTTTATACATGTTCCAGTTTTCTCAGAGGCGTATTAATGACCGTTTATGATGGGTAATGTCTGCACCCCACTGTTTATACATACCCCATATTGCTAAATCTGAACAATTGATATTCTTCTGACAGTTGCTGATTTTATTTTTATATTGCTTGTGTTTTAGCGACATTAGGTGTTCCGGAAGGTTAGGCGAGTCCTGATCTGTTAACAGCACCCGCTACACGGTTAGTGAAGCAAATATGTTTATGAAAGACCTGTTTCATAGCTGCTTGTCATTTTCTTACATTAAGGCATAACCAAGTAAAATCCATTGTACGTGTTACTTCTTTAACCATCAAACAGTACCATAGTGAGATGTAATAACTTAAGTATTCACACATTGACAATGTCAAATGGTTACTACAAACATCACTTACATGATAAAAACAAGATTCAAATTTAAAAGGACAGATACAATTATGTGAAAACATTTTATAAGTTTGATACGAGAAGTATAAGAGATAAGTAATTATTAAATTATTAATTATTTTAAAAAATGTCTATCACACATACCGAAGCATGCTTTAATTCTCATTCTTTCAGTAATAGTTATTACACGAGGACGCGGTGTGTCTGCATAAGATCACCCGACGGCCGGAGGAGTGAGCTTATACAGACACACCAAGTCCGAATGTGATAACTTATTTACATCCCAGCTAATATATTAAGAGAATGTTCCATGCTTATTATGTCATGAAATAAATATTCTATACTATAATTAATATATATATATACCCATTGTACCCGACAACGATTCTTTATATGTCATTTTTTAACACGGTAATACCAACGAGATCGTGGAGTAATAGGTAAGGCAGAAGTATATTAAAGGAGACGACCCTGTTTCGAATCCCACTATGGAAGAATGTTATTTTTCAAGGTTTTAAAATCTTTATCTTTCAAAATTTTATGGATTGTGAAACACAAAATTTACTAAGTCCAAAAAACTGAACGGTTTTCAAAGTCTGGCCTCCACAAAAATGGAAAAAGAAGTATTAATATCCTTACTTCTAACTGGGGTGAGATTGCTGTGGTGGACAGACTCAGATCACCCCTGCTAGAACAAAACAGCTGGGATGTAACATCTATTGTAACTGAGGGTTGCTTTGTATTATTGTTCATGAATACCATTGTATCAACATGGTTGTTCAAGTGAATTTTGCTTTCGAAATATTTTCCCTACAACTAGTTACTCTCGTGTTGACTGAAAGTCAGTTTTTGCGATTGAAGATTTGGAAAATATGTGATTGACTGACTAGGAGGTGTTTAACGTCCTTGACTACCTTTGTAGGTCTCGCACGGACGAAAATATGTGATATAAGACTACCAAACAACACACTCTTACCATTCAAGTATTCAAAATTTCTGATTCCGAAAATTCATTAAAACACAACGTACCTTTTGTATACTGATAACTTTGCTGGATGGACAAAATAAGGATAAAAAAGGGTGACTTCATTTCATTTCTCCAATAAATTAAACAAGGAAGTAACATATATTACCGTTATCTTTGTTTGTATTGTTGATACGAAAGACGGATACATTCAAGCACATTCCTTTTTCGTTATCATGTTTATACTAAAAGTTTTAAAGGAAAGCATTTGTTTATTTTAAGGGACATTTCCTTTTGCATATTAAAACGGTCGTGTGAAATTATTTGTGCAGTTGATCCGAAGTTCTAGAACATTCGTTGGAATATATATAATAGCTGTGAACTTTGTGAACTACGGAATCCAGAATTATAAATTGCACGTATGCAATGAAGTAGTGATGTTTAAGTAATGTTTTGCATACTTATAATCCATTCTTCCGTAGTGCTATGCATTTTTTTTCAAAACACTTAAAGGATTTAAAAAAATGATCAGATGTAGTTAATTTGCAATCATTAGTGAAATATTAGACTTTTGAATCGTGTTCAATTCGGAAACAGATATATTTTTATACGTAAAAAATGAATACATCAATACATTGAGATGGAATCACTAATTAATGAACACTGTTGAGCTAAGGGTGATTCAGTTTAAGTTTTTCTCGTCAATTAAATTTAGTTAAAGAATTGTGATATAGGAAAAATTATAAATGCACTTCAGTTTCATAAATAGTTTGTTTTTTATGAGGTATATATTTAATTCAATAGGTTTAGAAATCCAGTATTCCTTCTTACTGGTATCCGAGGCGATCGTTTCCGCCTTCAATTACACGAGAGTTCCTATCTCGAAAGTCTCGTATTGGCTGTCATATCGTGTGTTGATGTCAAAGTTCAAATGAATGTAACTAATTTTTACAAAATGGACAAAGATGAAAATAACTAAAAACCGAATTTACTGTAAATTTAGTTTCTGCATTTGGCCATTTTGACAATTTGTGTCTCTTCTATGCAGATCATATCAAAACATTTGGAATAGCATTAACAGAAGGATGTATAAAGTCTGACAGAGAATAGATAACCAGTTAAATCTAAATTGGAAGCGAAAATCAGCCAAACACAAAGCCACAAGGAAATACTTTAGCTTTAGAGCAAATTTCCAAAATATTGATATTGCAGGTTACTGAATAAAATCGGTCAGCAACGAAGAACTGACTACTAGAGAGGTGAATACCCTAGGCGACTAATAATCTCGAAACATGGGCATCGGTCCAGTGGTAATAAATGATTAAATTCCGAAGTTGCTGTTAATTTAGTTTGTGCGAATTGCCATGTCGAGAACTCTGTGTCACATCAAAATATAAAGATGTATAAAAGCTGAAAAAGAACAAATAACCAATTAAATCTAAACAGGCGAAGACAAAGCTATGCACAAGAGAGGTACTCCTAGGTTTTAAATAGAATTTCCAAAATTTTGATATTGAAAGGTTTCTTTAAAAAAACCGGGTTTCAGATCAGCATGGATTACTGGCTACTGGGTTGGTGAATACTCTCGGCAACTTACAGTCCTTCAGCAGAACCATCGACCCAGTGGTAATAAAGAACTAAATTCCGAAGTAACAGTGAATTTCATTTCTGTATATGGCCATTTCAGTGCAAATTATATCATGACATTCGGAAAACCATGTTGTTTTTGTCCATATTTTTGTTTATCGTCGGGCTCCTTAATGACAAATATTTGTAGGCAGTTATTGCCCGGTTTTACCTTTTTTCCTCATTGACCGCTCCCGACATGTGTTGCTTCAATGATTAATTTTAGCTACGATCGATGTTGCTCAACATTTTTGTCAAGAATACCGCGTAAGTGCACGCTAGGGGCCTTCTTGATCTCGCTTGAGGGGGTAAATATTGTTCACCCCTTGTTGAAGACCCTCATTCGACATCAAGATGGAGACAAGAATAAAAGTCCTGTCCTTGATAAACTGGGGTTTTCTATGTATCATGTGCGTTTTTGTCACATGTACATTCACTCCATATCCTTTCATATTTTTCCATATACCGAAAGATGTTTCAGTGCTGGCAGTGAACAAATAAGCAATTAAATCTAAATGGAAGGCCAAAATCAGCTGAAGACAGAGCTTTGCACAAGGGAGATGCACCTTAGTTTTAAACAAAATTTCGTTACCATGATTTGCCAGACCATTACACTGATTCTATTTCACAGATAAGAATATATATCTTTAGGTAGGTTCAGAGTTTATAACTGGACTGAAAAACACCAACTGTGACAAAACCGGACTCTTCACCGGTAGGGTGATGGGTAACAAGCGTAAAGCTGATCATTGTTATCCTTCCATAGCACTTCATGATACCTCAGTTTTGTAGGGGTTCACACTGCTAGTGCTTTAGATTTGTAGCGTTCCTAATCATTTTTGTTTACTTGTTTTGTCTTTGTCATGCTGTCTCAATTCGTGTTGAATATGAATTGCCATAGTTTAGGATTTTGGAATGCCCCCCTTTCATCATTTTGCTGGGTATTCCATTGCTGATGTATTCCAAAATTTAGATATTACAAGTTTCTTTCTGGTCAACTCGAAAGAACTGACTACTAGGTTAGTGAATAAGCTCGGCGACTAACAATCCCATAACTGATGCATCAGTCCAGTGGTAATAAAAAGCTAAATTCCGGAATTTAGTTTCTCGTGTATCCATTTCGACAACTTATGTTTCTTCAGTGCAGATCATTTCAAAATATTCGGGAAACCATTAACTGATAGGTGCATAAGGACCGACAGAGAATAAATAACCAATTGGATCTAAATGGGATGCCAAAATCTGGTAAGGACAGAGCTTCGCACGAGAGATATATTCCTTAGTTTAAACAAACCTAAACAAACCTAAACAAATCAGATAATACAAGTTTCCTAACAAAAATTGGTCTTCGGGTCAATTGGTCTTCGGGTCAGCACCAAAGTATTGACTGTTTGGTTGGTGAATACTTAACAGTCGACCTTCAGCGGCATCGATCCAGTGTAAATAAAAAAAAACTAATAACGAAGTTACTGTAATCGATATATCTTTTCAGTGCAGATCATATCGAAACACTTGGAAAACTATTACCCGAAAGATGTATAAAGACTCCATAAATGGCGATATATTTTCACATTTTGTGTCACTTGAGGTTAATATTCAATATTTAAAAGCGCATTTCGATGAAATTATTTTATTCATTTGACATTTTTTAGATCTTAGCTGCTGATCCTGCTACTTTTGGTCCAATTCTAGGGTGTAGTTGCTGCTCTTGCTTCTTTCAGTAAAATACTTGTGTATATCTGTTGCTTCTGATGTCAGAAAGTAGGGAAAAGCTGCTGCTTCAAGGGTAGTTAGTGGGATTAAGCTGCTGTTACGACCCTTTCTTGTCAAAACTAGAAATATCTGCTTCTCCGAGGGGAAAGGGGATATGTAGTAGGTAATACCACCTGCTCCCGCTCCTGGAATTTGGAATGTTGCTAGTTAAATCTTTTTTTTTTCACATAAATAACCAGAGTGCATTGCGAATCTTTATGATACGTTTATGGTTATTTACACCCATTACTATTTGAATACTAGTCATTGAGGAACTAACAGGGGATTTCATGTGTTTAACATATAGACCAATCAAATTATAGAAAATTTGCAATTGAATGACCAATCAGAAGCCTGAAACTCAACCAATCAGAAGCTGTCCTACTAAATACATGTAACCAACCAACCATAATGACTTTGAATATATAAATGGGCGTCCAATCTTCTTGCTCAGCGGGCACAATATCTGCAAGGGTAGCAGCCTTGAAAAACTAGAACCTAAATACTTTCTCAGTTTCCAGTTTGCTGACCAGATGACCGTTGTATACAAAAGTGTGATAAGAATGAAAAGTAATTAAGGTGTGACAAGGATGAGACATTGGTAAATTGGAAGTGAATCATTAAACTGTAACCATCGACTTAAGGTGTGAAACCACCAATACATTTCTTTAACAATTTCAACCAAAATTTGGAATTTTCAAACATCCCTGGACAATTTATCTTCAGTTTAACCTTCCCAAGACCATACCTGTCGTGAAAGGCACATACCTGCTCTACAGTATATCAAATTTTCATCATAACTTTAAAGCCTTCTAAGAGATTCACGGAACGTATGAGAAAGCCACCTTTAGATACGTAAAAAAATGATCATTTTTGAAGTGTTGATAACTTTTTAGTCTGTGAAATAGTGGGAAAGTCCGATATGAATAGGTATAATGCCATTATCAAAATTACCAGAAATCCCCCCATGCGCATTTCCTTCTTTCCTGTGCTTTTAACAAAGAAAATAAAGTCATTAAATAAATGCAAATTTTGTAAAAAGCGTGACAAATTCAAAATCTGGTCCTAAAATTTGAGTATAATACTCTGACTTGGCTCTTGTTTTGACATTGCGGACCCTAAAATGACAATTTTACTATGTATAGTAGAGGAACATCATGATATCTTCAATTTCTGAGGTTCATGTACACATCAGACTAGATATTTAATCATCATTCCTGTGTCAAAAGTCTATTGTAAAAAATCATACTAATTTTTATATAAGGCACCTGAATCAGAGTTGTCGCTTTTGATCGGGACATCAAAAACATGTAGTGGAACAGCATGATATCTTTAATTTCTGAGGTTCATGTACACATCAGACTAGATATTTAATCATCATTCCTGTGTCAAAAGTCTATTGTAAAAAATCATACTAATTTTTATATAAGGCACCTGAATCAGAGTTGTCGCTTTTGATCGGGACATCAATTTGCCCATATTAAAGATGTATTCAAAACAATGACAAATTCCTGTGCAAAAGCATTTTATATTTTATGTTTCCCAACTATTTCATACAATTTCTCCCTCTAATTTTGCACCAAATCATGAAAATGGCTTAAAAATGGCATTTAAGTGTCAAAATGAAGAAATATTACATAACAAATGTTTTTGAAAAATACTGTGACATCGGCTGGCTAAAACTTCAAACTTGAGCTCAATTTCCTTATACATACACGTTTAACATCAACTTAAGGTATTACTAACATTTTATAACATATTTTGAATTTTTTCCATATTTTGTGTTAAGGTAAGGACGTGTAATGAGATGGATACGCTACTCGTACACAATCCATTTGACATTTTAAAATCTGTGGTCGGACATTTGATATGCTTTCACTTTGCAGCTAACTACTGAAAAATTAGTGCATGGATATTAATAAAATGATGTTTCTCTGAAAGCTGAGATATTTTTACATTGTTAGAGCAAATTTCTAGTCATTATAGCGAGCACTTTCTTCAATACACATGATTGAAATTTGTAATCAAGACATTTTTCATTGATTTGTTTGTCACTTCCGGTTTACATCGGTAAAAAATGCACCACAATTTGCACCTAAAGGCTTTAAAAGCAGTTCACAGAATTTCACAAAATTGGTATTTTCATGAAGAGTGGCATATAATGCACTACCAGAACAATTTTTGTGACCATCATTATAATATTTATATTGTTTTAATGCTTTAAAGATAATATCCAAAAATTTACAAAATCACACATCCCGTAATATTTTTCCAATTTATCACGAGATACTTATCCTTCTCATTATAAATCTTTGTTAAGGTGTGAAACCACCAATTCACTTCTTTAACAATTTCAACTAAAATTTGGAATTTTCAAATCTCCCTGGACAATTTATCTTAAGTTTAACCTTCCAAGACCTACCTGTCGTGAAAGGCACATACCTGCTCTACATTATATCAAATTTTCATCATATCAAATTTTCATCATATCTTTAAATGTTTCTAAGAGATTCCCGGTGTGTCGGAGAAAACCCCCTATAAATACGTATCACGACGTCATAACACTGCGCAAAAATAGTCATTGGGATTTCCCATTTTTTAAGTGATCTAAATTACACCTGGTCAATTGAACTGGTCTTGAAATAAACCTAATATATCAATGTTTAAATGGGTCCATCATTCATCAAATTCCCTCATATAGTTTAAAGGTACAAGAATACAAAGTGTATCGTTAGATTCAAACGGTCTATTTTCTCGAACGTTCAACTCTGATTGGTTGAATTGGTGGTTTGATACCTGAAAGTGACATTTATACCTCTCCTAGTGTAATTGCTGCACTTTATCATGTTGTTTAGTTAATTTCCAAATTGTATACTTAAAATAACACCCTCCATAAAACATTTAAACACCACGACATCATAGATAGTTATGAAATGTCAGTGTCACCAATGAAAACTGACATTTTCAGCTAGATTCACGTCTTCCCGGATTTGACATATTAACCGGTTTTTACTTTACCCTGGATTGACCCATAGACAGTGTGACGGGTGCTGTATACGGAGCAGGACATGCATACCCTTCCAGACCACCTAATGTTGCTCTCGATTTTTATGGGAGTTCACACTGTCAGTGCTTTAGTTTTTTGTGTTGTCTTGTTAAACTTTAGTTTTGTCTTTGTCAGTGATGTTTGTGGTACCGATTTGTCCCTGTCCATGTTTGACTCTAAAGTGATTACAAAAGCTTTTCAAAATTTCACCTTGGTACTGTTTGAGGGTTAGAGAAGCTACATGTACCATGGCTCTGAATTGTTTTTTTTTTTTCTTTCAGTTAGAAAAAGACAATAACCAATCAGTAACCTAACTGATCTTTCAAAACATATGCCTCACTGACCATGTGACGGGTGCTATATACAGAGCAGGACATGCTTACCCTTCCGGAGCACCTGATGCCACTCTGTTTTTTGAATGTTCACACTGTTGGTGCTTTAGTTTTTTGTGTTGTATATGTAATGTTCGTGTGTTTTGTGGGCATGTGGTGTCTTTGGTCTTCCGTCTTCTGGTGTTCTTGCTTTTGCCTTGTCTCTGGACTTTGATTTATGTAATCTTGTGATTTGTTCCTTCTTTATTCTACTGCCGTTGTATTCCAACTTTGATTCACTTTTTTAAAAACCACATATTAAGTGTTTTCAGCACTTTGATAATCATATATAGATGTAAAACATAGTCACAAAACACAAAATATTTGTTTTAGGTAAATAAATCTACAAGAATTATTAGTCCTAACCTCTCGGAGTATTTTTCTTTCAAATCAAATCTGCTAATGCACAAAGCCACCTTTAAAATTATGAAAATATGCTATAAAATACCACCCTCCCCCACTTTGAGAAAGTGTATCCAAGGTAAATTTCTGTATCTGAAATGGTCTAAACTTTGGTTCTGGTCATACAAATATTATGCTAAATGCAGAAATTGATGAAAAAAAGGCCTAGAAAACAGAATAAAGCAGAAATGATCATTTTTGAAGTCTTGAAAAATATTAACTCTGTGATATAGTGGGAAAGCCCGATATGAATAGATATAATGCCATTCACAAAATTACTAGAAATCCCCTCAGGTGCATTTTGTTTCTTTCCTGTGCTTAAACAAAGAAAATAAAGTCATGAAATGAATGGAAATTTTGTAAAAAGTGTGCCAAATTCAAAATCTGATCCTAAAATTTGAGTATAATACTTTGACTTGGCTCTTGTTTTGACATTGCGGACCCTAAAATGACAATTTTACTATGTTTAGTAGAGGAACAGCATGATATCTTTAATATTCGAGGTTAATGTACACATCAGACTAGATATTTAAGCATCATTCCTGTGTCAAAAGTCTATTGTAAAAAATCAGACTACTTTTTATATAAGGCACCTGAATCAGAGTTGTCGCTTTTGATAGATACATCAAAAACATGAAATTTGCCCATATTGAAGATATATCCAAAACAATGCCAAATTCCTGTGTAAAAACATTTTATATTTTATGTTTCCAAACTATTTCATACAATTTTTCCTCTAACTTTGCACCAAATCATGAAAATGGCTTAAAAATAGCATCTAAGTGTCAAAATGCAGAAATATTACATAAAAGCTGTTTTTGACAAGTACGGTGACACCGGCTGGCTAAAACTTAAAGCTTGAGCTCAAATTCCTTGTACATACACGTTTTGCATCAACTTAAGCTATTATTAACATTTAATAACATGTTTTGAATTTTTCCCATATTTTGTGTTAAGGCAAGGACGTATAAAAAAAGTCCTTGGTTAAGGTGTGAAACCACCAATTCACTTCTTTTACAATGTCAGCTAAATTTGGAATTTTCAAACCTGCCTGGACAATTTATCTAACCTTCCCAAGACCATAGCTGTCGTGAAAGGCACATACCTGCTCTACATTATATCAAATTTTCATCATATCTTTAAAGCCTTCTAAAAGATTCCCGTTGTGTCGGAGAAAGCCTCCTATAAATACGTATCACGATGTCACAACATTGCTCAAAAATAGTCAATGGGAATTCCCCTCCTTTAATTGATCAAAATTACACCTGGTCAATTGACCTTGGTCTTGAAATAAAACTAATATATCAATGTTTAAAATGTAAAATGTGTATCATTCATCAAATTCCCTCGAATAGTTTTAAAGTTGCAAGGATACAAACTCTATCGTTAGATTCATAAGGTCTTATTTTCTCATACGTTCCAACTCTGCTTAGTTGAAATGGTGCCTTGATACCTTATATGTACATAACGTAATTTTATAAATCACTCCATAACTAAAAGCTAAGTAAACATGTATGAACACTTGTGACAGAAACATCAGAATGGAGCAATTTTACATCAACAACCCACATCTGTAAATCAATTTTACATCATTGAACTGGAGGCTCACATGAGGCTGTATTGCTAAGCTGGAGTTACTGATCTAACATTCTCCAAGAGTGTTAAATGATTAAACTGTGGTGACATTCATTATTTTAATGATTGGTACAAAATCGATCATCTGGTAGATTACTGTCATGCTAATATCAATTTGATGCATAGAGCAGTTTATAACATTTTTTCAAAGGGCCCAACGTTAATCTTAGATCTGTAGTTAAAGCAATCCTGGATTAATGATCGGTACCAAAATCATACATTGTGTTTAATGACCATCATGTTTCCATGCTTAGTTAATATCAATTTTTTTGAAAACCATGTGATCTTCAGCGACGGCCTGAATTTATGTTCGGTATTTAAGTAAAGGAGATACAGTGGCCAGGTGTGAATTGATGATAAAGAATCCACGAGCCGGAGGCGAGTGGATTGTTTATCATGAATTCACACATAAAGAGAAAAAAAGGGATTATCGCCTATCTAATTACTGCATTGTTATATTCGTAATATATATGTCTTTATGATCGAAAGTTCACTCAGTATCAAATAAGAATTATATGGATGAGTTGTTCTAAAAGTTTGATTTAACCGATATATAATATTCAGATAGACTTCAATTGTGGTCTATGTATTTTTCGAAGTGAGTCGAAAGGGCATTAAATTCAGTAATAAATGTTGGTGAATAGTGTTGAACCTCTAAACCTTATCAAAGAAGAACGAAACGTAAGTTTTATCTGTATAATGAAATACTTTCTGCGAAAACATATTTTGATATTTTTAACCCAAGGGTGATCCATGCACGAGGAAATGGCAGGGTAAGGAAGTGGTAATTTTTTGTTATCTTTGTTTAATCGAGTCACTTTTTGTAATGGAAATAAATAAAAAATTAGAAAAAACATAATGTTAAATTTGATATACTATAGAATCTTTATCCCCCCCAAAATAAAAGAGTTGTACGTATTTTAAACGTCTATTATATAACTTCTTGATAAAGTTCCATCATACAAAAACTTTTTCAATGGAAATAGATGAAAAGACTTCATAAAAATCTTTTAAACAGTAGCGGATCCAGCAGGGACTAGTGACCCTTTTTTAAATGAACAAAAGAAAAAAAAACAGAAAAAAACATCAAAGAAGAGGTTTGTTTATTTAGTGCATTTTTTAAAACAAATCATTAAAAATGTCATAAATAGGGTACCTTGCCACGACTGGACAAATTAGTGATACTCTAATATCCACGTACCTGTAATTCGAATTTTGTGAATATCAAAATAGGTTGAAGTACATTTGTACTGTAAAAAAAAGACCTCGTAAATGTCAACGTTTTTAAAACATTTCACTTCTTTTCGTTTTGTTACATTCAAATATTCTTATTCTTTCTGCAATTAATGTGTCAGTAGTACAGATCATACATAAAACTCTAAGATAAGGCCATAATAAGATAATTCCTAGATTCTCAGACGTTTTTTTTTTTTTCTCAAAGTTTAGGGCGGGTGGGCGATTTTTTTTATACTTTTATCAAATTTTGTGAAAAATGCTTTCATTATAAAAGAAATGTACCAAAATTTGCCAAAAATCAAAATAAAATTTGTTCAGGCATGTCAAAGAATCGGGGCGAGTGGGGATGAGAATCTAGGATATTTTTTATTATGGCCGAATTTTACCTTTTCCTAAACAGTAACACATGAAAATAATTGAACTAGGAATAAAAACCTTAAGTCCAATCTTAACAATTCTAAAGTTCTTTTATTTCTTTGCTTAGGTTACATTGTCATGAAATTCTGGTTTAACAAGAGAATTGCCAAAAACTCTAAGTCCAAGGGTGTGGTGATTTGGGAATAACACGGGCTCTGGACTCCTACAGTCGGTTTTATTTCCTTTAGATAATGGAAATCTCACGATTTCAGCTTTATTTTTACACTAATCTTTATCATATTTGGTATGTATATCAAGAATGATCATACATAACTGAAACACGTTGAATTTGCCGTTTACAACATACACAAAAGTCTGCAGTCATTTGAATTTTCACAATTTTTTTCAAACAGGTGAAAATTTCTAAGTGTTGGATTGTTCTATTTTAAGGGCGACCAAGTAACTTGATGAATTAGATGACCCGAGTTGACTTCCCTAATAATAGCAAGGTGTAATCGTTCGGGCTTAACAATTGTTATCCACGGACTTTTTGTTTGTAAACACCGAATAGAAATAAGCAGTATATTAACAATTTATTTCAAATATTTCTTTTGGGTTTAATGCATACATATTTTAATTACATGTTTAAATATTTTGTTGAATTATATAATACGGGACCCAGATATTCAAAAGCTTATACCCGCATATTTTGACAACCAGGATATGCCTATCATTTCTTTTTCTTACAAACAACCTACTATTTTTTTTCAATTACTCTTCGATCACCTGTGATGCTGATTTTGAGAAGAACTACCCCAGCAGCTGAGATTGTTCTATGTCATCAAACCGCTATGACCCTTGCGGACATATATTAACGGGGAACTTAAATATCATTGAAGATAAAGAAGTTCAACAGTTCTTTAGAAAAGGGCCTTAATATCGCCCACCTTCCAAAAGTAAATGGCAAGCTTGTTTTGAAATCATTAAAGACGCAGTCACCAAGTACTGTATAAAATGGTGCAAACGGGAAAATGCAGACAAACACGCACTGAATTTGTTCAAAGATAAAATTATTTCCAAAGTCAGCAACAGAATTAATTTTTATAAAGATAATTATGATGAGCCACATCCTAAGCTGTATGTTAACAGAATTAAGTCTAAATTTAGAGATTTTGGCAAAAAATATGTGTTTGTACCAGTTGACAAAGCTTCTAACAACGTTTCAATCATTTGAAAGAAATACTATATCGATGTCCAACAAAACGAATTAGCCAAGTCTTATACTTTCAAACGCACCAATTGTGATGAACAAACTCTCCCAAAACAGCATTAAAAGGATACAGAAATGCTCAAAGTTCGACCTAAAGATAACACCTTGCCTACAATGTACTTGATTCCTAAGCTTCACAAAAACCCCTACAAGCATCGTTTTATTTCGGCATCGAGTAATTGTTCTATTACTAACTTGTCAATCCATTTAACCAGTGCACTTTCTTGTATAAACGAGTTAATTATGAAATATTGTTAAAAAACGTATCAAAACTCTGGTGTCAATTACTTTGGAGTGTAAAAAACTGTATTGAAGTTTTAGATAAATTGCAATTAATACAAAAACCAGTTTCATCTATCGACAGTTATGATTTTTCTACACTTTATACAACGCTTCCACATAATCTGATTAAATCTAGTTTGGGGCAATTGATAAAATGGTCTTTTAAATTTTCTGGACTGCAGTTTATTTGTTGTAACAAAAAGCAAGGATTCTTTTCTAATATTACTTACAACAATCACAACTCCGGGACGTATGATGATACGATTAGAGCATTTAATCTTTTGCTTGACAACATTTTTGTTCGTTTTGGCAACATTGTTTATCAACAGGTCATTGGATTTCCCATAGGTACAAATTGTGCACCTCTCATTGGAGATCTTTTTCGTTTCTGTTTCGAACGTGACTTCAAGAAAAAATTACAAAATGGGACCATACAAAACAGTGATAAACTTATTTTTTTTTTTTTTTTTTTTTTTTTTTTTTTTAAACAAGACAAATTAACTTGATTGCACTATTTGCTGTTGAACAATTCCTTTAGCCTACAGCATTCGGCTAAGTATCCCTGTTAATTATTTATTGAACATCCAGGGAGAATATTCAATAAAGAAGTATGATATTTGTTAGAATACATAGTTATAATCATAATTAAGTTAAAATATATCTATTTCTAACTAATTTAATTATCCTGAAAATTAACGGTGATTTACTAGCATTTGTATCTATTATTATTTATTTGTGTATTGATAATTTTATTGATTGGAACTCCACGAATATATATTTCAGTAGAAGCTTATGGACTTTGAAAGGTGAGTTGGGTAAATTTGTAATATGCACACAATATACTATATAACAATAAGGTTAGAAATATCGAAAAGTCTTTTCATTGATAAAAAGTTAGGTGAAGTAAAAAAAAAGAGGGGGGGTGCTTGGGTCAGGTAACATGATAGCGTTATATCGTCTTCATAAGTTCCCAAGTTTTGTGCAAAATGGCACAGTTTTCTTTTTTTCTATGAAAATTTAGTTGGATAATATCAGCGATTTCGGCTTTAAAAATGGCGAAAGTGTCCATCATTATTACTTTTTTGTTGGAAAGGAAATAAGTTTTATAAATAGAGAACGATATAATAGTAAGGAAGTAATTTATTTCAAAATATGTTCTGTCCCAAATCTTATAACCAATAATAAAGTTTTCAAATCTTAATATATGGCAATCCAATTTCATATAAGACAAAAGTTTCCTAATCTGTAACCAAAATTGTGTATTATATTGGCATTTCATGAAAAAATGCTCATAATCTTCTCTTTGTTGACAATGGTTACATAAATTATCTTGAGTTATTTTCCATTGAAACAATAAATCCTTGTTAGGTATAATATAATGCAACAATTTCCATCGGAACATTTTGTATTTATTATTATCTATAAAATTAGAAATAAAACTCAATCTGTTTTTTACATTTGATCTCAGATTTTTCCCGCAGAACTTTTCCCAAATGAGAAAATCTAAAGGCGTGCATGTTGGACTTAATAACATTGAGTATATCTCTTTATTACTTTTATGGGGTGTAATAATTTTACCTGACATTATTTCTAAGTTGTATTTTGAATATTTACTTTTGTAAGATAATTCAGTTTTCATGATATTTTGCCAATGCTATGGAATGGCTTTTTTTAACAAGAACAATTCTTGAATCCAGTTGCGTTTATCCTTAATTCTGGATAAAATAACAGTTTCTGAAATGTGCCCCTTTTCATCAATAATATCATTAATAAAAAGTATATTGTCTTCTATCCACCCTTTAAACAGTAAACTTTTTCCGTGTATTTTTATGAACTGATTACCCCCATATGACTTGATTTCTGATTTCCAAGAAATTTGATGGTGGTTTTGTTTGTCCGCCTTTTACTTTGATCCAGGTCTTTAAAAGTTGTAAATAGAAATCTGGTATCAATTTTAAAATACTTTTATTCAAAGCATTGATATTAATAAGATTCACTTTAAAGACTAATAATTTTTTTCCAAATTTACTAAGATAAAACCTTGGAATAACTGTCCAGTTGTCTGATTTATTTTCAGATAACTTGAGCATCCATTGTAATCTTAGAGAAGTAAGATAGGCATCTATATCTATCATTCTTAATCCCCCTTCAGTATAGTCTTGCGATAAGATTTGTCGTTTGATTCGATCGTTTTTTCCATCCCATATAAAATTATATATTGAAGTTTTAAGTTTTTGAATATATTGCTGTGGTATCACTGTGTTAGATGCTATATAGGTAAGATTAGGGAGTAATAAAGATTTGATTACTGTTATTTTGCCTAAAATTGTCAAATTTCGTTTCTTTCAGTCGGTTATTAATTTGTCGCATTTTTGTAGTTTTTTTTCAATATTTAATTTTTGACATTCTTCATTATTGTAACCAAAGTAACAACCTAGACTTTTAATTGGGTCAGATTTCCATGTAATGTTTTCATATTTGTCCTTTGAATGTTTTAATCTTCCAAGCCAGATTCCTTCAGTTTTAGTTCTATTTAATTTTAAGCCAGAGAAATTCCCAAAGGTTTCAATTAAATTCATAGCCAAACTCACATCTTTAGGTGACTTGAGAAAAAGAGTGGTGTCATCTGCCAATTGACAAATCTTCAACGAAAAATTTTTATCGTCAAGCTTAATTTCCACACCCTTTAATGTCTTATTTTCCCTTAATTTGATAGCCATGATTTCAACAGCTAATACGAAAATCAGAGAAGAGGCTGGACAGCCTTATTTTATTCCACGATACATATTAAATTTACCTGAAGTCCAGCCATTGTTTAATATACAACCTTTAATATTTGAATACATTATTTGCACCCACCTAACAAAATTATTTTTAAACCCAATTTTTTTTTAATGTTTGTTTCATAAAATTCCATTCAATAGAGTCAAACGCTTTGGAAAAATCTAAGAATAATATAGCCCCATCTACTTTAAACTTTTCAGAATAATCAATTACATCTTGAATTTGCCTTATATTAAAACCAATATAGCGGTTAGCAGAAAGCCTTTTTGATCACTATTTATTATACTTGGTAGTACCTTTTTGAGCCTTTGAGCCAATACATAAGCTAACAATTTAGCATCATGATTTAGCAGAGTAATTGGTCGATAATTATCTAATAAGAGAGGGTCCCCTTTTTTGTGAATCAAAGAAATAGCCCCTACTTTTTGTGAATTTGTGAGTTCCCCCTTTTTGAAACAAAGATTAAAGACCAAAACTATAATATCTTTAATATCTTCCCAAAATTTCCTGTAAAATTCAACATTTAGCTCATCTAACCCGGGGGCTTTATTAAATTTCATTCTGAAGATAGCATCGGTACATTCTTCAACGGTGACTTGGCCTTCACAGAAATCACTTTCTTTTTCAGATAATTTCTTAAATTGTTGAATATTATTGATATACTCCTGTCGTTTTGTACACTTGGATTAGAGGATGTATATTATTTTTTTGTAATAATCAACTTCTAGTTTTAAGATTTTTTCTTGATCATAAGTTATTGTTTTATTCTCATCGTAGAGCTGTGTAATTGTTTTTTTTTTACTTTGCCTTGTCTTTTCCGGGCCGAGAAAGTATGAGGTATTTTTTTCACCCTCTTCAATCCATTTTACCCGCGATCTTATGTGGTTTCTTTTAATTTTTTCATTATACATTTCACCTTTTTTTT
>MJUU01024453.1:25521-37638 GCA_002080025.1 Modiolus philippinarum
AAATATTTATCATTAAAATGTGAATTTGTGATCACCGAGATGTAAACTGCAAGTAAGGTCAATATTGAGGACATCATAAGAAAAAAACAATGAGAAGGTACTCGATATACACTTGAGGTATTAAAAACATTATACACATATTTTGCCCTCATCATCAGGGTCAATATTAGGGTCATCTTCGTGACTTCGAACACAAACTTAGCTATGACTGATAATGAAAAACAGAACATACAAAGTTTGGTAAACACATAAAAATATATGCAGTGCATGCACTGTACAAAATAGAACTATATTGACATATATAATACAAATATTTACACAAAACACACATAAGGCATTTCATAATTGCTATTAAGACTAAGTCATATTGTTTATTAGATGGATATGTGTACATGTATATGAAATTTTATATGCTTTGGAAATATGGATTGAGATCAACAAGTAGTGTGGTTTATGATGCCTTACAAATACTTTAAAAGTATGATTTAATATTTTTTTTTTTTTTTTTTTTTTAACGTATCGCGGCATCTGGAACCGATTGCAATATAGATTGCGGCTGTTAAAATGTCATTAGTTCCAGTATCATGCTGGCTACTGACGGGTGCTTGAGTAGTTTCAGTATCGTCTGCTTCAGCGTCTCCTTCATCTTCATTATTTGAGGTATGTTGTATGTCGTCATCATTTATGTCTGAATTATCCTGTGAATGCACTTTAGTTTCAGAGAATTGGTCTCTAGTACAAGTGTTTTGCTTATGCCCTTGTGAACCACATTACTTGCAAACCCAGTCATTTGGGCTATTATTTGCATGGTGGCCTTGTAGTAGACATCAACATATTTGATTTTATGGTCTTCCAAACGTTTAGATTTTATCTGCACTGAAGAGACATAAGTTGAGTATGAGTAAAGCTCATTGTTGAAGGCCTCATGGTGACTTCAAGATGCAGAACAACAATAAAAGCGTTGTTCCATTGCTTATTTTTACAATGTATTTGTAGAGACTTTGTCTCATTTGCATTTACTCCATATCCCTTCATTGTTAATAAGTTGTCGAAATGCACATATGCAGAAAATAAATTCACAGTAACTTCGGTATTTAGTTATTTGTGCACTTCATCGATCCATTTCTGTTTAATGGCTGACCGCGATACAAGATAGTCGCTCTGTATTTGCCTATTACGATAGTACGAGGAATATCCTCCAAGAGTGGACCATCACAAATCACTATCCTGTCTGCTGTGAGGCAGTTATTAAGCATCCTCTGATATCTCAATCTTTAATTAAAGTGATTTAAGATGTGACAATCATACTTTTCCAAATCTCTAATAATTTGTTCATCATCAGCCGATAATAGGACGTCCTTCACTCTGATTCTTACATTGTTTTCGTTTTCATACCTTGTCACTCGTGGGTTTCTGGAGTAGACCAAAACACTTTTCCCACGAAACTCCAAACCTTTAGAGATCAGGTTTTGCCGTTCAGATTCACTGTCCAGATAGATCCGCCAGAGACCCCTAATTCTCTGCAGAACAATAATACATCTAGAGGGGACGATCTCGCTGACAATTCTGTATATTTCAGTATTGTGTAAAAAGAATTTTGTTGAATTAGAACGTTCACTAACTGGACCAAAGACGTCTGATTCTAGCACAAAGACGGGTTTAACACCAGACATGGCTGTTTCTTCATCTAAGTTAGGATTTGTTTTGGTTTTTTCCGCGTAGGACGCCATGTTGTTTTTCAGACAAATTTCCACTGATATTTTTACTATAATAAATGTTCAAGAACTGTTTTCTGCTATAAATCATCGACAGAAAGACTGGATATGTTTCAAATGTATATCTTAACAATTTACCACATAGATTGAATTCTGAATGTTGTCGAAATATCAATTTTCTGCACTAGCAAGTTACACCTTACACCTTAGCCAAGGGCTGCAACTCCACTCCTATTTCTATTTTCAATGATAACAGCAGGTATATTGACGATATCCTTACTATTAACAACACCCAGTTTTTGGATTATGTCGACATCATTTACCCACAACAACGGAAATTTGATAAAGCTAATAATGAATCTGAAAATTGCCCTTTTCTGGAACTATCATCGTTGACTCTGGTAGAATAAAAACTAAAATTTACGATAAAAGGGGTGATTTTGATTTCAGTATTACTAATTTCCCTTTTCTTGGCGGCGACGTTCCTCTAGCCCCATCCTACGGAGTTTATATTTCTCAACTGGTACGATTCGCGTGCGTTTGTTCTACTCTTGACGACTTCAATGAACGTAACCTTACAATTACTTCAAAACTTTTGCAGCAAGGTTACAGATTTCATAAATTGTTAAATACATTAAAAAAGTTTTATCGAAGATACGAGCATTTGATATCTCAATTTAATGTCACTCGCAAACAGCTTATTACTAAGGGCATTTCCCATCCTCAATTTTACAGAAATGTTGTTAAAAATGCCAGAAACCTGAGGATTTAACACACATACTGGCCTCTCACTGATACTGCCGATGTCTACTGAAGTACATGATGATTCTTTACCAAACCCATTGGGAGTTTTGAATTTGATTTTTCTTATGTAGTGCGACAATGTTTTACCAGCAGACTAGGCTCCTTGACCTAGCCAGCAGTTTAGCGGCGATCACTCCTTGACCCATCTTTAAAAATTACGTTTTGTTTCCCCCATTTTTCTTTTCTAGATTGTTGTCATGGAGTTAGTTGTCTACCTGTATGGGTTTTATTCGTATGTTTATTATACTATAGGGAAACGGGACAGAGAAAGAGGAGGTTTGGGTACCCATAAACCGGTTTAACCCTACCGCTGGCTTTTGCTAGTGCCGGTACCAAGTCCGGCTGTCCCGAGTTCCTATCGTTGTTTACGTTTGTCTTTTTTATTTATATTATGAATTCTTTTATTGTGCAGTTCCTATTTACTTTGTGGAATGTGGATATGTTTTTCGGCCATTGTAGGTGTTTCCTGTTATCTTTTTTATTCTATGTTTTTTTCTTAAATGAAAAGGGGGTCCAAGCACATGGCAAAAGCCAAAGTGAGTTTTGTTTATCATCTGACTTAAAGATATATCTGCCTATACCTAATTCAGAATGGTCCAGTCTATTCGATAATTGTGCGCGGAAAATATCATCCATTTAAAAGTATAGAGCATTCTTTAAAAGTGTTTTGTCTTTCAACATGTATTAGAAATCATCAAATTAAAAGTGGTTCCAGAAGTGTATAATATTTCTACACGACCATGCAAAATCCGGTGCCGAAATATTTCAATATTAAAGTCAGCAAAAGAGAATTTCCATTATCTAAAGGAAGTGAAACAGAATTTAGGCTCCAACCAAAAGGTTGAAAAGGGGGATCTGGGCTACACCACAGGGCTCCCGGCTCTAACACTAGGGTTCCGGCTCTAACACAAGGACTCTGGGCTCCAAAACTAGGGGTCCGGGCTCCTCTCATAGGAATCTGGGCTGCACATACATGGGCTCCGTGCTCTCAGAGAGCTGGAGATGCCGTGTTTTTACCCCCTGTTGATAATATTTCAAGGTTTTGCTTTGTCATAAACCTTTTTCTTAATAAGCAGCTCAATGGTACAGAAAAATATGAATTCATGAAAAATGTGTACAAACCGATACTTCATTTAATTTTCCTTCTACCAAATATTCTGGATGAAATAGATAATCCCATCACAGCTTGTAAGCCCGATATCTGTGATTGTGCTTTTCACCACGGCTGGATGCAGCGCTCTTGGTTTGCCCCCATTAAAGCAGATTTGTTATTTGATTGACAAGAAACTTTATTAAAAAACACGAAAAACTCGGAATATAGTGTAAGAAAACGCAAATACGGGTTTTATCTCCATTAATCCAACAAGACGTCTTTTTGAAATTATACTCCCTTCTCCTTATATCATGGGTTCCCGAATATCATGGTATTTTCTGTAAAGGGAATTCATTGCGTATGACGTCATTTCCGAGGCATTTATTTTTAGAAACGTAAACACTAGCATCACGTTGTTCCATCAGCATTACTTACGTCAACAATGTAAAGATTTCTGGTAAGTACAACATACTTTTATTTGTTTTTACTAAAATGGCTGCCATTGAAAAAATCTGTGACACAATATTTCCATCAACACCCACAGAAAAAGGAGTAAGGACAAAGTTTGTGTTGTTGATATTGTCGTCTGTTCATCCACATCCAAGAACGCCAAAGTCATGTGATTTAGTGACCTTCACCTCCTTGCAAATGAAAAAAAGCTATGGAAAGCCGAGTTAACAAATAAGCGTTATAATGAAAAAATGATAATTTTCGATGGATTTATAGGTTTTGACATATAATTAAAGTCATGATTGAAATGATATTTGTCCTTGGTTTATTTTATTTAAGGAGACAGAGGAGACTAGATAACGTTTGGCATTTTACAACTTAAAATTTCCTCTATCAAGAATTATTGAACCAGTTATTACTTACCTGATACTTAAAACATTTTTATTTATTTGATACATGTAGTTTGAAAAATTTTCTTCGATTCATATATATAAAATAAATTTGATTTTTTTTTCAGGGCCCTGGACTAAGGAAAAAAAAAAGACTCCAATTTGATAGAGGGAACTTACAGTTAGCCTATAGAGCTGTTGTTGAAAATGGGAAGTCTTTATACAGAGCTGCAAGAGATTATCAAGTTCCAGAGATGACTTTGAGGGACAGAGTTAAAGGAAAAGTGGAAGTTGGGGCCAAAGTTGGAGTTGGAACATTATTTACAATGGAGGAAGACAAATCTTAGGTGGATTATCTTGTGTATATGGCGAAGATTGGCTATGGGTACACAAAGACAGACATCCAAGTCATAGCAAAGGATTATGCTGCTTCTCTAGGGAAGAAATTGCAGTCTACAGAGGACTCATGTAAGATAAGTAATCATTGGATCTATAATTTTTTTGGAAGATGGGAAGAATTGAAAGTTGTCTGTTGCTAGAGCAAAGAATGCATCTCTTCAGAAAATTAGCAACTATTTCAAGGAACTTACAACCGTTCTTACAAACAACAACTTGCATGGTAAACCATCCAGAATATATAATATTGATGAAACAGGGGTAACAACTGCTCAGTCACCACCAAAAGTAGTTTGTAATAAAGATACCATCCCCAGTCTGTAACATCAGAAAAATCATCAACCATTACAATCATTGCAGGCGAAAATGCACAGGGCAACTTTATACCACCTTATTACATATTCCTTGGCAAGCGATGGAATAGTGAGTTTCTAGCAGTTGCTCCTCCGGGCGCTGGTGGTGAAATCAGCGAGTCTTGGTGGTCCAATATGCAAATATTCCACAAGTTCTTCCAGTCACATTTTGCAAATAACGTTGGAATTACAGTACAAAATCAGGAACCTATTCTTGTTTTGTATGATGGACACAGATCTCACATCAGTTTGATCCTATCTGATTGGGCTAAGAAGCATAACGTCATCCTTTTTGTCTTTCCGCCCCACAGCAGCCATTTAACACAACCTCTTGACGTTGGAATATTTGGGCCGTTCAGGAACATGTGTAACCGTGAATGTTCAACATACATGCAGAAAAACCCTGGCATTTGCATAACAAAGTATGATATTGCCACTCTTACTTGCCAGCCTTATCTTAAAGCTATGTCACCACAAAACTTAGTGTCGTCATTCAGAAAAACCGGTATCTTTCCGTTCAACAATAAGGCCATTCTATCTGATGAAACTGCACCAGCTACAATTTATAATAATGTTACTGATTCTTCTTTAGATGTTGCTGAAGAAAATAACACTACTCCGGTTGCTAATGATGATGAAACACAATCAGATGAAGAACAGGATTCATTTGTTACAGCAGCCTCAGACCTCACTCCAAGGGTTATTGACAACGATACACAGGAACAAGTTGTATGTTGAAACCAGCACAAATGCTGAGTCTTGTCATGCATGAGCCTTCTTTGAAGTTCGGAAGATTACTAAGGCTATTGTAAAAAACAAAGAGAAAATTTGTTATGCCTTACTTGGCTGGAAATTTTGCCCAAAAAATCTAATTTAGATATTATCAGTAGTATAAGAATTGAGCTAGTTCAGGCCACCCCTAAAAAAAGTCCTCAAAAAACAACACAAGATGTGGTCCTGAGGGTAAAGGTAATTAAAAAAAATTGCCGGGAGGTCTGGCAGGGAAAAGAATTCTGGGTGAAATGAAAAAAAAAATAAAGGGAGTTCAGCGAACAGAAAGAATTTTTGATGGGTCTAAAACAGAAGAAAATGAAAAGCCGGGAGTTCAGTGAATAAAAGAAATTTGAGGGATAGGGGATGTGATAAAAAAAATCTAATTTTTGTTCATAAAAAGAACCTATAATTTTTTCACCTTTTAAATCAATTATTTTATAAGTAACAGGATTTGTATTTAAAACGTTTTCAATTACAAATATTTCTCTTGTCCACCGAGTTTTATAACCCTTTTCAAATTGACCTTTCTTTTTTTAAAATATAGGTGTGGTGAGCCACGATTAAAAGGTAAAAATATGTCTAAAACAAATAATAATGAAAAAACACCATAAAAAGCTTAAAAAGTAAAAAGAAGGGGCCAAACGTTTCGGTCGCTAAGACCTTCATCAGTGGTGTACAGGGCCAAGGAAAGAAAGAAGTAACGTGTCCAACACAAATAGCAAATAAAACTACTCAGTGAATTTCTTGCGTGACTGAATTGTAAACACGCTGATCTTGAACCTAATCGATAACAGGATAGTAAATAAAGGTACACTATATAAATGTTATTATTGAGATGTGTATGTAAAATTCTAAATGTAAATAATTAAAATGATAATAATAATAATAGTAAAAGACCAGATGAGATAAGACTGACAGATGAAAATAATTAGGAATATAACTATTTTTTTACATTCATACCTTTTGGGCAAATATTGCCCAAAAAGTGTATGATGCGTTGTTCTAAAAACTGTCTGGATTTTTCACCACTGTCAGTCTGTACCAGAACGGTGACTTGCATGTTTTTTGTTATTCTTACTCTATCTCCTACTTTGAATTTAGGTTTTTTAATTTTTTCCTTTTTTTCTGGATATAAATATGCATACACTGTTAATTCATTTTTTAATTTACTTGCTTCAACGGGCGTCATTTTAATTGAAGAATGTACCGAATTATTATAATTTTTAACTAATTGATTTAAAAGATCATAATATTCAACTGTTTCAGTGGTAGTATAATATTTATACATATGTTGTTTCATTGTTCCTATCCACGTTCCACTACACTAGAGTTTTCTTCATTCTCAGTTGAATATAACTTTATGTTATTATCTTTTAACAATTCTTTTACTTGTCGATTATAAAATTCAGATCCTTTATCTGACCAAATGTACATTGGTTTTCTTTCTTTAAATAATGTTTTAAATGCTTCACTTACTGTCACGCCTGTTTTATTTTTTAATGGAATTAACCAACCATATTTACTAAATACATCTATAATTGCTAATAAATATTTATAGTGTTTATTTTGTTTTGAATATTTTTGCATATCTATCAAATCAACTGCCCATGTCTGGTCTATAGAATGAACATAAACACGTCTTTTAGGAAAAACTCTTACAACTCTACGATGTAATTCATCTGCTAATTTATTTGTTAGATTTGTAAACACCATTTTTAAATAAATAAAAATTCTTTTTTTAAAAAATGACAGAGGTAAAAATCTGTACAAAGTGTTATGAATATAAATATTTATATGAATATGATAAGAATAAAACAAAACCAATGGGTGTTAAATCTGCCTGTAAAGAATGTAATAAACCGAAACAAAGATTACATTATCAAAATAATAAAGAAAAATATAAACAAGCTTATCAAGAATTTATACTAAGAAATCCTAATTATCGACATGAATATTACTTAGAAAAAAATAAAATAAATACTTAATTAAATTATGTCTATTAAAAATGAGTCCTAAAAAATCCAAAGTTACCAAATTATTTAAAGGTCTTATTACTGAAAAATATGTTGAAGATATTGAAGAATCTGATGTAGCTAAATATATAAACTTATTAAAAGATAAAATAGCTATTAATCAATTTCCTTTGAAAATAAAAATAATAATAACAAGTGAATTTTCAACACCTATGTCATTTGATATAATAGAAAGTCATTACTCTCACCCTGTTAAAGCTATCCTAACACAAAATAATATATCTACATTCTATAAAAGTTTAAAAGATAAATTTGAAGCTTGGATAGATAAATTTCAAGAAAGAGGATCTGGTTTTGTTTTCAGAAATATTAAAAGTGTAAAAGTAAAACAATATAAATATGATTATCAAAAGGCTTCATCTTATATTCCTCTTCAATTCAAATCAGTTAATATTATCAATGTTCAAAATAAAAATGACAACAAATGTTTTTTTATGGTCTATATTAGCAAAATTGTATCATGCTAATGAACATAAACAAAGAGTAACCAAATATAAAGCATATGAAAATAAAATTAACATGAAAGGAATTAAATATCCTGTAGCAATAAAAGATATCCCAAAAGTAGAAAAACAAAATAATCTAAGTATAAATGTGTTTGCGTTAAAGGACCAAACAAATAAACAATCTTTATATCCTGTTTATGTTTCAAACGTAGAAAGTGAAAATGTAGTTCATCTCTTATACATTGAAAGTAACGAAAATACCCATTATTGTTTAATTAAAGATTTAGATAGTTTCAAGTGTGATAAAAATAATCATAAATCATTTACATGTAGAAATTGTTTACAAGGATTTCAAAGAGAATAAACACTAATAAAACATAAGAAAATATGTTATGATAACGAATGTTGTAAAACCGTAATGCCTGAACCAGGAAAAATATTCTTAAATTTCAAAATCATCATTTAAAAAAAATTACCATTTGTTATCTATTCTGATTTAGAATCAGATAATATTCCAATATCTACAACTCAACCAAATCCAGCTTAATCGTATACAAATCCAACACTAAAACAAAAACCTAATAGTTATGGTATCTATGTTCATTCAGATTATCCAGAAATATATAAATCACAATATTTTTCTGATGTTGGTGATGATGCAATAGAAAAATATGTAGAAAAAGTAATAAAGATATTTAAAGAAATAAACTATAAGATCTACCTTAATGAGAAGAAAGAACCAATATTAAATAAGTATGAAGAAGAAGAATTTCAAAAAGCAACTGAATGTTATATTTGTGAAAAAGAATTTGAAGAAAGAACATGTTGTCAATATTTTGACGAGGAATTTGAATATGTCGACTTCTATTGTAATAATTGTAAAAAACAAAGTAAAAATATATTTATAAAGTAAGAGAACATAATCATCTTTCAGGTAAATATAGAGGAGCAGCTTGTCAATCGTGTAATACAAAAGAAGGTAAAGCAACAACATTAATACCCCTGTTCTTTCATAACGGGTCAAATTATGACTTCCATTTTATTATTGAAGAATCGATTAAATATGAAGATAAATATAATAAAGTAAAACTTCTCTCTAAAAACTCAGAAGAATATATTTCAACAGAATTCGGCTCATATAATAAAAAATTAAGATTCCTAGATTCATATAGATTTATGTTAAAAGGCCTATCAGATTTTCCTAAATCAATGAATGAGTTTCCTATTTTAGAAAAAGAGTTTGATGGAAATATCTCTCTATTAAAACAAAAAGGATTTTATCCATATGAATATGTAGATTCAATAGAAAAATTAAAAGATAAGAAATTGCCAGATATTAAAGAATTTTATTCAACATTAACCCAAAAAACAATGACAGAAAAAGAGTATGAACATGCACAGAGAGTCTGGGAACATTATAATTGTATCATAATTTATATCTTAAAACAGATGTTCTTATCTTAGCTGGTGCGTTTGAAAAATATAGAAAATTCTTTATAAAACATCACGAAATAGACCCCTGTTATTGTTATTCTGCTCCCAGTTTAACATGGCAATGCGGTTTAAAATATACAGAAATAGAATTAGAATTATTAACAGATTCTGATATGTTATTAATGTTTGAAAAAGGTATAAGAGGAGGATTTTCCTGAGTTTTAGGACCAAGACATGTAAAAGCATTTAATAAATATACTCCTAACCATCATGATAATGGAAATAGAATATTAGTTAAATATGAAATGAAAGAATGTTTAAAAATATTAATGAATGGAGGAAGCTTAAATGATTTCTTATTAGAAAGATATTTACTATATCTTGATGCAAATAATTTATATGGTTAGGCAATGTCGGAAAAAATTACCAACTAAAGATTTTAAATGGGAAAAAGATCCTCAGTACTATCAAAATATTCCAAAAGGAAGAGGTTGTTTAATTGAATGTGACCTAGAGTATACAGATGAATGTAAAAAGAAAACATATACATATCCTTTAGCACCGGAAAATATGAAAATAAATAAAGAAGAATTATCTGCTTATCAAAAAAAATTATTAGGAGATAAACCATTAGGTAAAGAAGAAAAACTATTCTTAACACTAAATAATAAAGAGAAATATATTATTCATCATAGCGTTCTACATGAATATATTAAACTTGGTTTGAAAGTGACAACAGTATATAGAACTATTTCTTTTGAAGAATCAAATTGGTTAGCAAAGTATATTAATTTTAATACTGAACAAAGAACGAAAGCAAAATCTGCTTTTGAAAAAGATCTTTGGAAACTGATGAACAACAGTTTCTATGTAAAGACATTAGAAAATATCAGAGGAAGAAATGAAATTATATTATCTATTTATAGGGAAGAAGTAAAGAAATATATAAACAACCAAATTTTAAAGACTCAATAATATTTAATGATAACTTTGTTGCAATCGAATATAATGTTACTTCTGTTAAATTTAATAAACCTATTTATTAAGGACAGGCTATATTAGATTACTCGAAACAATTAATGTATAAATTTTATTATAATGTTGTTAATAAATTATGGGAAAAGAATGAATTAGTTGCTTCAGATACCGATTCTATATTTTTAAGTATTAAAACTAAAGATATTTACGAAGATATGAAAGAAATCATAGATGAATTAGATACATCAGATTATCCTAAAAATCACCCTTTATATTCAGAAAAAAATAAAAAAGTAATTGGCAAATTTAAAGATGAACTTAATTCGAAAATTATGATTAAAATAGTTTTTTTAAGAAGTAAAGCATATTCTTTTACGCTAACAGATTTAAGTGGAGAAAAACAATTAAAAGGAATTGGAAAAATTACGATAAAGAAAGATATTAAATTTGATGATTATAAAGATTGTCTATTTAATAATAAAACTAAAATGAATAAAATGTATACATTAAACTCTAATAAACATGAAATGTATGTTAATGAAATAAATAAAATGAGTATGACTCCATTTGATGATAAGAGATATATCTTAGATAATGGAATAGATACACAGCCTTATGGTTCTGGTGTTTTTTATTTTATTTAATTTAAAAACTTTATCTCAATTTCCAAGCAACAAAACCAGTTAATGCCATACCACCAACAACAAATGCAAATTCTCTATTTTTCTGATCTTCTGATGGAGTATAAAAATCACTTAATACTGGTTTAAGATCTAAAACAGAATTTGAAGGAAAATCCAATTGTTTACCTGTAACATTATAATATTCTCTCATAGCTTGATCAACATCATCAAAAGTTTGAACAGCATGATTTTCTTTTTTTAATTGTTCATTAATAAAATCTAATCTTTGAGTTCTTCTTTTATTCCATTCTGATGTTTCTTTTTCTAATTTTTCTATTGCTTTATCATGTCTTATTTTCTCTTCATTTGCATTACTACCCATATGTGAAAACAAATAATTACTACCTGAAAATGCAAAAGCGTTTGTTATTGCTCAACCAACCATCATTGCTAATGCACTTGCCATTTTATAAAAAAAATAAAATTTACTTCATAATATCAGCAGGTATTATACCTTGCTTAACCAACATATCTTTTGTTGCCATTGCAAGTAATATATCAATGGATAACATTCCAATATCACTCATATTAAAATCCACTTTTGGTGCTGGTCTCTTAAATATCTTTCT
>MJUU01024455.1:0-13536 GCA_002080025.1 Modiolus philippinarum
GGACCCAAGTGTCCGCCTATTAGAAACATATGATTTTCCCTGGACCATTAAAGGTATTGTAACAAAGAGAAATGACTCCATTCCCCTCCCATCAGAGACCGATGATTTATCCCGGAACAATAAAGGCACTGTGACATAAGACATGCCTCCAATGTCGATCTATCAGATTTATATGATTTATCCTGGAAATGTTCAGGTATTCCGACACAGAGACCTGATTAAAGTGTCACCCTATCAGGGTAACACGATTTATCCTGGAACAATAAATGTACTATGGCACAGAAACATGATCTCCATGTCCAGCTATCAGAGTTAGATTATTTATCATGGACAAATAAAGGTACTGTAAAACAAACAAATGACTCCATTGTCTTCCTATCAGAGACCGATGATTTATTCTGAAACAATAAAGGCACTGTGACATAAGACATGCCTCAAGTGTCAATCTATCAGAGTTATATGATTTATCCTTGGACAATAAAGGTACTGTGACACAGAGACTTGATTCCAGTATCAACCTATTAGAGTTAGACGATTTAACCTGGAACAAGAAAGGCACTATGGGACAGAGACATGATTCAAATGTCAATCAATCAAAGTTATATGATTTATCCTGGAACTATAAAGGTACTATGGCACAGAGACATGATCCCAGTGTCAATGTATCAGAGTGAGATGATTTATCCGGGAAAAATAAAGGTACTTTAAACCAGTTACTTTGCGAGCAGAGACATATGATTCATCCCGGAACAATAAAGGCACTGTGACATAAGACATGCCTCCAGTGTCAATCTATCAGAGTTATATGATTTATCCTGGAACTGTACAGGTATTCCGACACAGAGCCATGATTCCAGTGTCAACCTATCAGGTTCAGAGGATTTATCCTGGAACGGTAAATGTACTATGGCACAGAAACATGATCTCCATGTCCAGCTATCAGAGTTAGATGATTTATCCTGGGACAATAAAGGTAATGTGACACAGAGACTTGATTCCAGTGTCAACCTATTAGAGTTAGACGATTTAACCTGGAACAAGAAAGGCATTACGGGACAGAGACATGATCCAAATGTCAATCAATCAGAGTTATATGATTTATCCTTTAACTATAAAGGAACTGTGACACAGAGACATGATTTGAGTGTCGGTCTATCAGAGTTAGATGATTTATCCTGGAAAAATAAAGGTACTTTAACAGAGGGGCTTGACCCAAGTGTTCACCTTTCAGAGACATATGATTTATCCTGGATAAATAAAGGTAATGTCACACAGAGAAGTGGTTCCTCTAAAAATAAAGACACTGTGACATAAGACATGCCTTCAGTGTCAATCTATCAGAGTTATATGATTTATCCTGGAACTATAAAGGAACTGTGACACAGAGACATGATTCCAGTGTCCAGCTATCAGAGTAAGATGATTTGACCTGAAACAATAAAGGTACTGTAACACAAATACTGGACCCAAGTGTCCAGCTATTATAAACATATGATTCATCCTGGACCACTAAAGGTACCGTAACAGAGAGAAACGACTCCATTGTCCTCCTATCAGAGACCGGTGATTTATCCTGGAACAATAAAGGCACTGTGACATTAGACATGCCTCCAGTGTCGATCTATCAGACTGATATGATTTATCTTGGAACAATAAAGGTACTGTGACACAGAGACATGAATCCATTGTCCAGCTATCAGAGTTAGATGATTTATCCTGGAACATTAAAGGTACTGTAACACAGAGACTGGACCCAAATGTCCGCCTATCTGAGGCATATGATTTTTCCTGTATCAATCAAGGTACTGTAACAGAGAGAAACGACTCCATTGTCCTCCTATCAGAGACCGATGGGTTATCCTGGAACAATAAAGGCACTGTGACATTAGACATGCCTCCAGTGTCAATCTGTCAGAGTTATATGATTTATCTGGGAGCAATAAAGGTACTGTAACACAGACACTGGACCCAAATGTCCGACTATCTGAGGCATATGATTTATCCTGTACCAATAAAGGCACTGTAATACAGCGAAATTACTCCATTGTCCTCCGAGCAGAGACATATGATTTATTCTAGAACAATAAAGGCACTGTTACATAAGACATGCCTCCAGTGTCAATCTATCAGTGTTATATGATTTATCCTGGAACAATAAAGGTACTGTTACACAGAGATATGATTTCAGTTTCAATCTATCAGAGTTAGATGATTTGTTCTGGAACAATAAAGGTACTGTTACATTGAGACAAGACCCCTGTTTCAACCAATCAGTGTTAGAACTGTGTTATCCTGGAACAGTAAAGGTATTACGGTGCAGAGACATAGCCCCAGTGTCCGTCTATCAGAGTTAGATGATGTATCCTGGAACAATAAACGTACTGTAACAGAGAGACTGGACCCAAGTGTCCGCCTATTAGAAACATGATTTATCCTGGACCAATAAAGGTACTGTAATGAAGAGAAATGACTCCATTCTCCTCCTATCAGAGACCGATGATTTATCCCGGAACAATAAAGGCACTGTGACATAAGACATGCCTCCAGTGTCAATCTATCAGAGTTACATGATTTATCCTGGAACTGTTCAGGTATTCCGACACAGAGACATAATTCCAGTGTCCACCTATCAGGTTAAGACGATTTATCCTGGAACAATAAATGTACTATCGCACAGAAACATGATCTCCATGTCCAGCATCAGAGTTAGATGATTTATCCTGGAACAATAAAGGTACTGTAACACAGAAACTGGACCCAAGTGCACGCCTATCAGAGGCATATGATTTATCCTTGACAAATAAAGGTACTGTAAAACAAAGAAATGGCTCCATTGTCCTCCTATCAGAGACCAATGATTTATCCTGGAACAATAAAGGCACTGTGACATAAGACATGCCTCCAATCTCTATCAGAGTTAGACGATTTAACCTGGAACAAGAAAGGCATTACGGGACAGAGACATGATCCAAATTTCAATCAATCAGAGTTACATGATTTATCCTGGAACTATAAAGGTACTATGGCACAGAGACATGATCCCAGTGTCGATCTATCAGAGTGAGATGATTTATCCTGGAAAAATAAAGGTACTTTAACACAGAGACTTGACCCAAGTGTCCACCTATCTGAGACACATGATTTATCCTGGAACAAAAAGGACACTGTGACATCAGATATGCCTTCAGTGTCAATCTATCAGAGTTGTATGATTTATCCTGGAATTATAAAGGAACTCTGACACAGAGACATGATTTCAGTGCCGGTCTATCAGAGTGAGATGATTTATCCTGGACAAATAAAGGTAATATAACACAGAGAAATGGTTCTATTGTCCTCTATCAGAGACCGATGATTTATCCTGGAACAATAAAGACACTTTGGCATAAGACATGCATTCAGTGTCAATCTATCAGAGTTATATGATTTATCCTGGAACTATAAAGGAACTGTGACACAGAGACACAATTCCAGTGTCCACCTATAAAAGTAAGATGATTTCTCCTGGAGCAATAAAGGTTATATGGCAATGAGACATGACCCCCGTGTGCATCTGTCAAAGTTTGATGATTTATCCTGGAAAAATAAAGGTATTGTAACACAGAGACATGACCGAAGTGTCCACCTTTCAGAGACATATGATTTATCCTGCAAAATAAAGGTATTGTAACACAGAGAAATGGCTCCATTGCCCTCCTATCAGAGACCGATGATGTATCCTCTGAAAATAAAGACACTGTGACATAAGGCATGCCTTTAGTGTAAATCTATCAGAGTTATATGATTTATCCTGGAACTATAAAGGAACTGTGACACATAGACATGATTATAGTGTCCAGCTATATGAGTTAGATGATTTAACCTGGAATAATAAAAGTACTGTAACACAGAGACTGGACCCAAATGTCCGCCTATCTGAGGCATATGATTTATCCTGTACAAATAAAGGCACTGTAATACAGCAAAATTACTCCATTGTCCTCCGAGCAGAGACATATGATTTATTCTAGAACAATGAAGGCACTGTTACATAAGACATGCCTCCAGTGTCAATCTATCAGTGTTATATGATTTATCCTGGAACAATAAAGGTACTGTTACACAGAGATATGATTTCAGTTTCAATCTATCACAGTTAGATGATTTGTTCTGGAACAATAAAGTTACTGTGACATTGAGACAAGACCCCTGTTTCAACCAATCAGTGTTAGAACTGTGTTATCCTGGAACAGTAAAGGTATTACGGTGCAGAGACATAGCCCCAGTGTCCATCTATCAGAGTTAGATGATTTATCCTGGAACAATAAAGGTACTGTAACAGAGAGACTGGACCCAAGTGTCCGCCTATTAGAAACATGATTTATCCTGGACCAATAAAGGTACTGTAATGAAGAGAAATGACTCCATTGTCCTCCTATCAGAGACCGATGATTTATCCCGGAAACATTAAGGCACTGTGACATAAGACATGCCTCCAGTGTCAATCTATCAGAGTTATATGATTTATCCTGGAACTGTTCAGGTATTCCGACACAGAGACATGATTCCAGTGTCCACCTATCAGGTTAAGACGATTTATCCTGGAACAATAAATGTACTATCGCACAGAAACATGATCTCCATGTCCAGCTATCAGAGTTAGATGATTTATCCTAGAACAATAAAGGTACTGTAACACAGAAACTGGACCCAAGTGCCCGCCAAAGGTACTGTAAAACAAAGAAATGACTCCATTGTCCTTCTATCAGAGACCAATGATTTATCCTGGAACAATAAAGGCACTGTGACATAAGACATGCCTCCAGTCTCTATCAGAGTTAGACGATTTAACCTGGAACAAGAAAGGCATTACGGAACAGAGACATGATCCAAATGTCAATCAATCAGAGTTACATGATTTATCCTGGAACTATAAAGGTACTATGGCACAGAGACATGATCCCAGTGTCGATCTATCAGAGTGAGATGATTTATCCTGGAAAAATAAAGGTACTTTAACAAAGAGACTTGACCCAAGTGTTCACCTATCTGAGATACCTGATTTATCCTGGAACAAAAAGGGCACTGTGACATAAGATATGCCTTCAGTGTCAATCTATCAGAGTTATATGATTTATGCTGGAATTATAAAGGAACTCTGACACAGAGACATGATTTCAGTGTCGGTCTATCAGAGTTAGATGATTTATCCTGGACAAATAAAGGTAATGTAACACAGAGAAATGGTTCCATTGTCCTCTATCAGAGACCGATGATTTAGCCTGGAACAATAAAGACACTTTGGCATAAGACATGCATTCAGTGTCAATCTATCAGAGTTATATGATTTATCCTGGAACTATAAAGGAATGTGACACAGAGACACAATTCCAGTGTCCACCTATAAAAGTAAGATGATTTATCCTGGAGCAATAAAGGTTATATGGCAGAGAGACATGACCCCCGTGTGCATCTGTCAAAGTTTGATGATTTATCCTGGAAAAATAAAGGTATTGTAACACAGAGACATGACCGAAGTGTCCACCTTTCAGAGACATATGATTTATCCTGCAAAATAAAGGTATTGTAACACAGAGAAATGGCTCCATTGCCCTCCTATCAGAGACCGATGATGTATCCTCTAAAAATAAAGACACTGTGACATAAGACATGCCTTCAGTGTCAATCTATCAGGGTTATATGATTTATCCTGGAACTATAAAGGAACTGTGATACAGAGACATGATTCCAGTGTTCAGCTATATGAGTTAGATGATTTAACCTGGACCCAAATGTCCGCCTATCTGAGGCATATGATTTATCCTGTGCCAATAAAGGCACTGTAATACAGCGAAATTACTCCATTGTCCTCCGAGCAGAGACATATGATTTATTCTAGAACAATAAAGGCACCGTTACATAAGACATACCTCCAGTGTCAATCTATCAGTGTTTTATGATTTATCCTGGAACAATAAAGGTACTGTTACAGAGAGATATGATTTAAGTTTCAATCTATCAGAGTTAGATGATTTATCCTGGAACAATAAAGGTACTGTAACAAAGAGAAATGACTCCATTGTCCTCCTATCAGAGACCGATGATTTATCCCGGAACAATAAAGGCCCTGTGACATAAGACATGCCTCCAATGTCAATCTATCAGATTTATATGATTTATCCTGGAACTCTACAGGTATTCCGACACAGAGACATGATTCCAGTGTCCACCTATCAGGGTAACACGATTAATCCTGGAACAATAAATGTACTATGGCACAGAAACATGATCTCCATGTCCAGCTATTAGAGTTAGATGATTTATCCTGGACGAATAAAGGTACTGTAAAACAAAGAAATGACTCCATTGTCTTCCTATCAGAGACCGATGATTTATCCTGGAACAATAAAGGCACTGTGCCATAAGACATGCCTCCAGTGTATATCTATCAGAGTTATATGATTTATCCTGGGACAATAAAGGTACTGTGACACAGAGACTTGATTCCAGTGTCAACCTATCATGTTGGACGATTTAACTTGGAACAAGAAAGGCATTATGGGACAGAGACATGATCCAAGTGTCAATCTATCAGAGTCATATGATTTATCCTGGAACTATAAAGGTACTATGGCACAGAGACATGATCCCAGTGTCGATATATCAGAGTGACATGATTTATCCTGGAAAAATAAAGGTACTTTAACACAGAGACTTGACCAAAGTATCCACCTATCAGACATATGATTTATCCTGGGACAATAAAGGTACTGTAATACAGAGACTTGATTACAGTGTCAACCTATTAGAGTTAGACGATTGAACCTGGAACAAGAAAGTCCTTACGGGACAGAGACATGATCCAAATGTCAATCAATCAGAGTTACATGATTTATCCTGGAACGATAAAGGTACTATGGCACAGAGACATGATCCCAGTGTCGATCTATCAGAGTGAGATGATTTATCCTGGAAAAATAAAGGTACTTTAACACAGAGACTTGACCCAAGTGTCCACCTATCAGAGATATATGATTTATCCTGGAACAAAAAGGGCACTGTGACATAAGATATGCCTTCAGTGTCAATCTGCCAGAGTTATATGATTTATCCTGGAACTATAAAGAACCTGTGACACAGAGACATGATTTCAGTGTCAGTCTATCAGAGTTAGATGTTTTATCCTTGGAAGATAAAGGTACTTTAACAGAGGGGCTTGGCCCAAGTGTCCACCTTTCAGAGACATATGATTTATCCTGGACAAATAAAGGTAATGTCACACAGAGAAGTGGTTCCGTTGTCCTCTATCAGAGACCGATGATTTAACCTGGAACAATAAAGACACTTTGGCATAAGACATGCATTCAGTGTCAATCTATCAGAGTTATATGATTTATCCTGGAACTATAAAGGAACTGTGACACAGAGACACAATTCCAGTGTCCACCTATAAAAGTAAGATGATTTATCCTGGAGCAATAAAGGTTATATGACAGAAAGACATGACCCCCGTGTGCATCTGTCAAAGTTAGATGATTTATCCTGGAAAAATAAAGGTATTGTAACACAGAGACATGACCGAAGTGTCCACCTTTCAGAGACATATGATTTATCCTGCAAAATAAAGGTATTGTAACACAGAGAAATGGCTCCATTGCCCTCCTATCAGAGACCGATGATGTATCCTCTAAAAAAAAAGACACTGTGACATAAGGCATGCCTTCAGTGTCAATCTATCACAGTTATATGATTTATCCTGGAACTATAAAGGTACTATGGCACAGAGACATGATCCCAGTGTCGACCATCAGAGTGAGATGATTTAACCTGGAACAATAAAGACACTGTAACACAGAGACTTGACCCAAGTGTCCACCTATCAGAGACATATGATTTATCTTGGAACAAAAAGGGCACTGTGACATAAGATATGCCTTCAGTGTCAATCTGCCAGAGTTATATGATTTATCCTGGAACTATAAAGGAACTGTGACACAGAGACATGATTTCAGTGTCGATCTATCAGAGTTAGATGTTTATCCTGGAAAAATAAAGGTACTTTAACACAGAGACTTGACCCAAGTGTCCACCTATCAGAGACATATGATTTATCCTGGAACAAAAAGGGCACTGTGACATAAGATATGCCTTCAGTGTCAATCTGCCAGAGTTATATGATTTATCCTGGAACTATAAAGGAACTGTAACACAGAGACATGATTTCAGTGTCGGTCTATCAGAGTTATATGATTTATCCTGGAACTATAAAGGAACTGTGACACAGAGACATGATTCCAGTGTCCAGCTATCAGAGTAAGATGATTTAACCTGGAACAATAAAGGTACTTTAACACAGAGACTGGACCCAAGTGTCCACCTATTATAAACATATGATTTATCCTGGACCACTAAAGGTACTGTTACAGAGAGAAACGACTCCATTGTCCTCCTATCAGAGACCGGTGATTTATCCTGTAACAATAAAGGCACTGTGACATTAGACATGCCTCCAGTGTCAATCTGTCAAAGTGATATGATTTATCTGGGAACAATAAAGGTACTGCGACACAGAGACATTATTCCATTGTCCAGTTAATAGAGTTAGATGATTTATCCTGGAACAATGAAGGTACTGTAACACAGAGACTGGACCCAAATGTCCGCCTATCTGGGGCATATGATTTATCCTGTACCAATAAAGGTACTGTAACAGAGAGAAACGACTCCATTGTCCTCCTATCAGAGACCAATGATTTATCCTGGAACAATAAGGGCACTGTGACATTAGTCATGCCTCCAGTGTCAATCTGTCAGAGTTATATAATTTATCTGGGACCAATAAAGGTACTGTAACACAGACACTGGACCCAAATGTCCGCCTATCTTAGGCATATGATTTATCCTGTACCAATAAAGGCACTGTAATACAGCGAAATTACTCCATTGTCCTCCGAGCAGAGACATATGATTTATTCTAGAACAATAAAGGCACTGTTACATAGGACATGCCTCAAGGGTCAATCTATCAGTGTTATATGATTTATCCTGGAACAATAAAGGTACTGTTACACAGAGATATGATTTCAGTTTCAATCTATCAGAGTTAGATAATTTGTCCTGGAACAATAAAGGTACTGTGACACTGAGACACGACCCCTGTTTCAACAAATCAGAGTTAGACGATTTATCCTGGAACAGTAAAGGTATTACGATGCAGAGACATAGCCCAAGTGTCCATCTATCAGAGTTAGATGATTTATCCTGGAACAATAAAGGTACTGTAACAGAGAGACTGGACCCAAGTGTCCGCCTATTAAAAAACATGATTTATCCTGGACAAATAAAGGTACTGTAACAAAGAGAAATGACTCCATTGTCCTCCTATCAGAGACCAATGATTTATCCCGGAACAATAAAGGCACTCTGACATAAGACATGCATCCAGTGTCAATCTATCAGATTTATATGATTTATCCTGGAACTGTAAAGGTATTCCGACACAGAGACATGATTCCAGTGTCCACCTATCAGCTTAAGACGATTTATCCTGGAACAATAAATGTACTATGGCACAGAAACATGATTTCCATGTCCAGCTATCAGAGTGAGATGATTTATCCTGGAAAAATAAAGGTACTTTAACACAGAGACTTGACCCAAGTGTCCACCTATCTGAGACACATGATTTATCCTGGAACAAAAAGGGCACTGTGACATCAGATATGCCTTCAGTGTCAATCTATCGGAGTTGTATGATTTATCCTGGAATTATAAAGAAACTCTGACACAGAGACATGATTTCAGTGCCGGTCTATCAGAGTTAGATGATTTATCCTGGACAAATAAAGGTAATATAACACAGAGAAATGGTTCCATTGTCCTCTATCAGAGACCGATGATTTATCCTGGAACAATAAAGACACTTTGGCATAAGACATGCATTCAGTGTCAATCTATCAGAGTTATATGATTTATCCTGGAACTATAAAATACTGTGACACAGAGACACAATTCCAGTGTCCACCTATAAAAGTAAGATGATTTATCCTGGAGCAATAAAGGTTATATGGCAATGAGACATGACCCCCGTGTGCATCTGTCAAAGTTTGATGATTCATCCTGGAAAAATAAAGGTATTGTAACACAGAGACATGACCGAAGTGTCCACCTTTCAGAGACGTATGATTTATCCTGCAAAATAAAGGTATTGTAACAGAGAGAAATGGCTCCATTGCCCTCCTATCAGAGACCGATGATGTATCCTCTAAAAATAAAGACACTGTGACATAAGGCATACCTTCAGTGTCAATCTATCAGAGTTATATGATTTATCCTGGAACTATAAAGGAACTGTGACACAGAGACATGATTCCAGTGTCCAGCTATATGAGTTAGATGATTCAACCTGGAATAATAAAAGTACTGTAACACAGAGACTGGACCCAAATGTCCGCCTCTCTGAGGCATATGATTTATCCTCTACAAATAAAGGCACTGTAATACAGCAAAATTACTCCACTGTCCTCCGAGCAAAGACATATGATTTATTCTAGAACAATAAAGGCACCGTTACATAAGACATGCCTCCAGTGTCAATCTATCAGTGTTATATGATTTAACCTGGAACAATGAAGGTACTGTTACACAGAGATATGATTTCAGTTTCAATCTATCAGAGTTAGATAATTTATCCTGGAACAATTAAGGTACTGTGACACAGAGACATGACCCCTGTTTCAACCAATCAGAGTTGGACTATTTATCCTGGAATAGTAAGGGTAATACGGTGGAGAGACATGACCCCAGTGTCCATCTATCAGAGTTAGATAATTTTTCCTGGAACAATAAAGGTACGGTAACAGAGAGACTGAACCCAAGTATATGCCTATTAGAAACATATGATTTATCCTGGACCAATAAAGGTACTGTAACAAAGAGAAATGACTCCATTGTCCTCCTATCAGAGACCGATGATTTATCCCGGAACAATAAAGGCACTGTGACATAAGACATGCCTCCAATGTCAATCTATCAGATTTATATGATTTATCCTGGAACTCTACCGGTATTCCGACACAGAGACATGATTCCAGTGTCCACCTATCAGGGTAACACGATTAATCCTGGAACAATAAATGTACTATGGCACAGAAACATGATCTCCATGTCCAGCTATTAGACTTAGATGATTTATCCTGGACGAATAAAGGTACTGTAAAACAAAGACATGACTCCATTGTCTTCCTATCAGAGACCGATGATTTATCCTGGAACAATAAAGGCACTGTGACATAAGACATGCCTCCAGTGTATATCTATCAGAGTTATATGATTTATCCTGGGACAATAAAGGTACTGTGACACAGAGACTTGATTCCAGTCTCAACCTATCATGTTAGACGATTTAACTTGGAACAAGAAAGGCATTATGGGACAGAGACATGATCCAAGTGTCAATCTTTCAGAGTTATATGATTTATCCTGGAACTATAAAGGTACTATGGCACAGAGACATGATCCCAGTGTCGATATATCAGAGTGACATGATTTATCCTGGAAAAATAAAGGTACTTTAACACAGAGACTTGACCAAAGTATCCACCTATCAGACATATGATTTATCCCGGAACCATTAAGGCACTGTGACATAAGACATGCCTCCAGTGTCAATCTATCAGAGTTATATGATTTATCCTGGAACTATTCAGGTATTCCGACACAGAGACATGATTCCAGTGTCCACCTATCAGGTTAAGACGATTTATCCTGGAACAATAAATGTACTATCGCACAGAAACATGATCTCCATGTCCAGCTATATGAGTTAGATGAATTATCCTGGAACAATAAAGGTACTGTAACACAGAAACTGGACCCAAGTGCCCGCCTATCACAGGCATATGATTTATCCTTGACAAATAAAGGTACTGTAAAACAAAGAAATGACTCCATTGTCCTCCTATCAGAGACCAATGATTTATCCTGGAACAATAAAGGCACTGTGACATAAGACATGCCTCAAGTCTCTATCAGAGTTAGACGATTTAACCTGGAACAAGAAAGGCATTACGGGACAGAGACATGATCCAAATGTCAATCAATCAGAGTTACATGATTTATCCTGGAACTATAAAGGTACTATGGCACAGAGACATGATCCCAGTGTCGATCTATCAGAGTGAGATGATTTATCCTGGAAAAATAAAGGTACTTTAACACAGAGACTTGACCCAAGTGTCCACCTATCTGAGATACCTGATTTATCCTGGAACAAAAAGGGCACTGTGACATCAGATATGCCTTCAGTGTCAATCTATCAGAGTTATATGATTTATGCTGGAATTATAAAGGAACTCTGACACAGAGACATGATTTCAGTGTCAGTCTATCAGAGTTAGATGATTTATCCTGGACAAATAAAGGTATTGTAACACAGAGACATGACTGAAGTGTCCACCTTTCAGAGACATATGATTTATCCTGCAAAATAAAGGTATTGTAACACAGAGAAATGGTTCCATTGTCCTCTATCAGAGACCGATGATGTATCCTCTAAAAATAAAGACACTGTGACATAAGGCATGCCTTCAGTGTCAATCTATCAGAGTTATATGATTTATCCCGGAAATATAAAGGAACTGTGACACAGAGACATGATTCCAGTGTCCAGCTATATGAGTTAGATGATTTAACCTGGAACAATAAAGGTACTGTAACACAGACACTGGACCCAAATGTCCGCCTACCTGAGGCATATGATTTATCCTGTACCAATAAAGGCACTGTAATACAGCGAAATTACTCCATCGCCTCCGAGCAGAGACATATGATTTATTCTAGAACAATAAAGGCACTGTTACATAGGACATGCCTCCAGTGTCAATCTATCAGTGTTATATGATTTATCCTGGAACAATAAAGGTACTGTTACACAGAGATATGATTTCAGTTTCAATCTATCAGAGTTACATGATTTGTCCTGGAACAATAAAGGTAGTGTGACACTGAGACACGACCCCTGTTTCAACCAATCAGAGTTAGACGATTTATCCTGGAACAGTAAAGGTATTACGGTGCAGAGACATAGCCCCAGTGTCCATCTATCAGAGTTAGATGATTTATCCTGGAACAATAAAGGTACTGTAACACAGAGACTTGACCCAAGTGTCCACCTATCAGAGACATATGATTTATCCTGGAACAAAAAGGGCACTGTGACATAAGATATGCCTTCAGTGTCAATCTGCCAGAGTTATATGATTTATCCTGGAACTATAAAGGAACTGTGACACAGAGACATGATTTCAGTGTCGGTCTATCAGAGTTATATGATTTATCCTGGAACTATAAAGGAACTATGACACAGAGACATGATTCCAGTGTCCAGCTATCAGAGTAAGATGATTTCACCTGGAACAATAAAGGTACTGTAACACAGAGACTGGACCCAAGTGTCCACCTATTATAAACATATGATTTATCCTGGACCACTAAAGGTACTGTTACAGAGAGAAACGACTCCATTGTCCTCCTATCAGAGACCGGTGATTTATCCTG
>MJUU01024455.1:22302-33316 GCA_002080025.1 Modiolus philippinarum
AGGTATTCCGACACAGAGACATGATTCCAGTGTCCACCTATCAGGTTAAGACGATTTATCCTGGAACAATAAATGTACTATGGCACAGAAACCTGATTTCCATGTCCAGCTATCAGAGTTAGATGATTTATCCTGGAACAATAAAGTTACTGTAACACAAAAACTGGACCAAAGTGCCCGCCTATCAGAGGCATATGATTTATCCTTGACAAATAAAGGTACTGTAAAACAAAGAAATGATTCCATTGTCCTCCTATCAGAGACCAATGATTTTTCCTGGAACAATAAAGGCACTGTGACATAAGACATGCCTTCAGTGTCAATCTATCAGAGTTAGACGATTTAACCTGGAACAAGAAAGGCATTACGGGACAGAGACATGATCCAAATGTCAATCAATCAGAGTTACATGATTTATCCTGGAACTATAAAGGTACTATGGCACAGGGACATGATCCCAGTGTTGATCTATCAGAGTGAGATGATTTATCCTGGAAAAATAAAGGTACTTTAACACAGAGACTTGATCCAAGTGTCCACCTATCAGAGACACATGATTTATCCTGAACAAAAAGGGCACTTTGACATCAGATATGCTTTCAGTGTCTTTATCCTGGAATTATAAAGGAACTCTGACACAGAGACATGATTTCAGTGTCGGTCTATCAGAGTTAGATGATTTATCCTGGACAAATAAAGGTAATGTAACACAGAGAAATGGTTCCATTGTCCTCTATCAGAGACCGATGATTTATCCTGGAACAATAAAGACACTTTGGCATAAGACATGCATTCAGTGTCAATCTATCAGAGTTATATGATTTATCCTGTAACTATAAAGGAACTGTGACACAGAGACACGATTCAAGTGTCCACCTCTAAAAGTAAGATGATTTATCCTGGAGCAATAAAGGTTATATGGCAGAGAAAAATGACCCCCGTGTGCATCTGTCAAAGTTTGATGATTTATCCTGGAAAAATAAAGGTATTGTAATACAGAGACATAACCGAAGTGTCCACCTTTCAGAGACATATGATTTATCCTGCAAAATAAAGGTATTGTAACACAGAGAAATGGCTCCATTGCCCTCCTATCAGAGACCGATGATGTATCCTCTAAAAATAAAGACACTGTGACATAAGGTATGCCTTCAGTGTCAATCTATCAGAGTTATATGATTTATCCTGGAACTATAAAGGAACTGTGACACAGAGACATGATTCCAGTGTCTAGCTATATGAGTTAGATGATTTAACCTGGAACAATAAAGGTACTGTAACACAGACACTGGACCCAAATGTCCGCCTATCTGAGGCATATGATTTATCCTGTACCAATAAAGGCACTGTAATACAGCGAAATTACTCCATTGTCCTCCGAGCAGAGACATATGATTTATTCTAGAACAATAAAGGCACTGTTACATAGGACATGCCTCCAGTGTCAATCTATCAGTGTTATATGATTTATCCTGGAACAATAAAGGTACTGTTACACAGAGATATGATTTCAGTTTCAATCTATCAGAGTTAGATGATTTATCCTGGAACAATTAAGGTACTGTGACACAGAGACATGACCCCTGTTTCAACCAATCAGAGTTAGACTATTTATCCTGGAACAGTAAGGGTAATACGGTGGAGAGACATGACCCCAGTGTCCATCTATCAGAGTTAAATTATTTTTCCTGGAACAATAAAGGTACGGTAACAGAGAGACTGGACCCAAGTATCCGCCTATTAGAAACATATGATTTATCCTCGACCAATAAAGGTACTGTAACAAAGAGAAATGACTCCATTGTCCTCCTATCAGAGACCGATGATTTATCCCGGGACAATAAAGGCACTAAGACATAAGACATGCCTCCAGTGTCAATCTGTCAGAGTTATATGATTTATCTGGGAGCAATAAAGGTACTGTGAAACAGACACTGAACCCAAATGTCCGCCTATCTGAGGCATATGATTAATCCTGTACCAATAAAGGCACTGTAATACAGCGAAATTACTCCATTGTCGTCCGAGCAGAGACATATGATTTATTCTAGAACAATAAAGGCACTGTTACATAAGACAGGCCTCCAGTGTCAGTCTATCAGTGTTATATGATTTATCCTGGAACAATAAAGGTACTGTTACACAGAGATATGATTTCAGTTTCAATCTATCTGAGTTAGATGATTTGTTCTGGAACAATAAAGGTACTGTGACACTGAGTCACGACCCCTGTTTCAACCAATCAGAGTTAGACGATTTATCCTGGAACAGTAAAGGTATTACGGTGCAGAGACATAGCCCCAGTGTCCATCTATCATAGTTAGATGATTTATCCTGGAACAATAAAGGTACTGTAACAGAGAGACTGGACCCAAGTGTCCGCCTATTAGAAACATGATTTATCCTGGACCAATAAAGGTACTGTAACGAAGAGAAATGACTCCATTGTCCTCCTATCAGAGACCGATGATTTATCCCGGAACAATAAAGGCACTGTGACATAAGACATGCATCCAGTGTCAATCTATCAGAGTTATATGATTTATCCTGGAACTGTTCAGGTATTCCGACACAGAGACATGATTCCAGTGTCCACCTATCAGGTTAAGACGATTTATCCTGGAACAATAAATGTACTATCGCACAGAAACATGATCTCCATGTCCAGCTATATGAGTTAGATGAATTATCCTGGAACAATAAAGGTACTGTAACACAGAAACTGGACCCAAGTGCCCGCCTATCAGAGGCATATGATTTATCCTTGACAAATAAAGGTACTGTAAAACAAAGAAATGACTCCATTGTCCTCCTATCAGAGACCAATGATTTATCCTGGAACAATAAAGGCACTGTGACATAAGACATGCCTCCAGTGTCAATCTATCAGAGTTAGACGATTTAACCTGGAACAAGAAAGGCATTACGGGACAGAGACATGATCCAAATGTCAATCAATCAGATTTACATGATTTATCCTGGAACTATAAAGGAACTGTGACACAGAGACAAAATTCCAGTGTCCACCTATAAAAGTAAGATGATTTATCCTGGAGCAATAAAGGTTATATGGCAGAGAGACATGACCCCCGTGTCCATCTGTCAAAGTTAGATGATTTATCCTGGAAAAATAAAGGTATTGTAACACAGAGACATGACCGAAGTGTCCACCTTTCAGAGACATTTGATTTATCCTGCAAAATAAAAGTATTGTAACACAGAAAAATGGCTCCATTGCCCTCCTATCAGAGATTGATGATGTATCCTCTAAAAATAAAGACACTGTGATATAAGGCATGCCTTCAGTGTCAATCTATCAGAGTTACATGATTTATCCTGGAACTATAAAGGAACTTAGACACAGAGACATGATTTCAGTGTCCAGCTATCAGAGTTAGATGATTAATCCTGGAACAATAAAGGTACTGTAACACAGAGACTGGACCCAAATGTCCGCCTATCTGAGGCATATGATTTATCCTGTACCAATAAAGGCACTGTAATACAGCAAAATTACTCCATTGTCCTCCGAGCAGAGAGATATGATTTATTCTAGAACAATAAAGGTACTGTTACACAGAGATATGGTTTTAGTTTCAATCTATCAGAGTTAGATGATTTATCCTGGAACAATAAAAATACTATGACACTGAGACATGACCCCTGTTTCAACCAATCAGAGTTAGACGATTTATCCTGGAACAGTAAAGGTATTACGGTGGAGAGAAATGACCCCAGTGTCCATCTATCAGAGTTAAATGATTTATCCTGGAATAATAAAGGTACTGTAACAGAGAGACTGGACTCAAGTTTCCGCCTTATAGAAACATATGATTTATCCTGGACCAATAAAGGTACTGTAACAAAGAGAAATGACTCCATTGTCTTCCTATCAGAGACCGATGATTTATCCCAGAACAATAAAGGCACTGTGACGTAAGACATGCCTCCAGTGTCAATCTATCAGATTTATATGATTCATCCTGGAACTGTACAGGTATTCCGACACAGAAACATGATTCCAGTGTCCACCTATCAGGGTAACACGATTTATCCTGGAACAATAAATGTACTATAGCACAGAAACATGATCTCCATGTCCACCTATCAGAGTTAGATGATTTATCCTGGACAAATAAAGGTACTGTAAAACAAAGAAATGACTCCATTGTCCTCCTATCAGAGACCGATGATTTATCCTGGAACAATAAAGGCACTGTGACATAAGACATGCCTCCAGTGTCAATCTATCAGAGTTATATGATTTATCCTGGGACAATAAAGGTACAGTGACACAGAGACTTGATTCCAGTGTCAACCTATTACAGTTAGACGATTTAACCTTGAACAAGAAAGGTATTACGGGACAGAGACATGATCCAAGTGTCAATCTATCAGAGTTATATGATTTATCCTGGAACTATAAAGTTACTATGGCACAGAGACATGATCCCAGTGTCGATCTATAAGAGTGAGATGATTTATCCTGGAAAAATAAAGGTACTCTAACACAGAGACTTGACCAAAGTGTCCACATATCAGAGACATATGATTTATCCTGGAACAAAAAGGGCACTGTGACATAAGATAAACCTTCAGTGTCATTCTATCAGAGTTATATGATTTATCCTGGAACTATAAAGGAACTGTGACACAGAGACATGATTTCAGTGTCGGTCTATCAGAGTTAGATGATTTATCCTAGAAAAATAAAGGTACTTTAACACAGTTGCTTGACCCAAGTGTCCACCTTACAGAGACATATGATTTATCCTGGACAAATAAAGGTAATGTAACACAGAGAAATGATTCCATTGTCCTCTATCAGATGACCGATGATTTATCCTGGAATACTGTATGGTTGTTATATTTCGCGGGGTATTAATTTTCGCGCTATTCGCGTTTAAAAAGATAACCGCGAAAATTTATACCCATGAATATTTCACTGTAAGCCTGAATGTAAATGGAGATAATGACTTTAATGAAAAATCCGCGAAAATGAAACCCCGCGAATTAGTCCAACACTGAAAACCGCGAAAATTTCATCCCGCGAATATAAAGCCCTATACAGTAATAAAGACATTTTGGCATAAGACATGCATTCAGTGTCAGTCTATCAGAGTTATATGATTTATCCTGGAATTATAAACGAACGGTGACACAGAGACACAATTCCAGTGTCCACCTATAAAAGTAAGACGATTCATCCTGGAACAATAAAGGTTATATGGCAGAGAGACATGACCCCCGTGTGCATCTGTCAAAGTTAGATGATTTATCCTGGAAAAATAAAGGCATTGTAACACAGAGACATGATCGAAGTGTCCACCTTTCAGAGACATATGATTTATCCTGCAAAATAAAGGTATTGTAACACAGAGAAATGGCTTCATTGCCCTCCTATAAGAGACCGATGATGTATCCTCTAAAAATAAAGACACTGTGACATAAGACATGCCTTCAGTGTCAATCTATCAGAGTTATATGATTTATCCTGGCACTATAAAGGAACCGTGACACAGAGACATGATTCCAGTGTCTATCTATCAGAGTTAGATGATTTAACAAGGAACAATAAAGGTACTGTAACACAGAGACTGGACCCAAGTGTCCGCCTATCATAAACATATGATTTAACCTGGACCAATAAAGTACTGTAACACGGAAACTGGACCAAAGTGTCCGCCTATCAAAAACATATGATTTCTTCTGGACCAATAAAGGTACTGTAACACACAGAAATGATTCCATTGTCCTCCTATCAGAGACCGATGGTTCATCCTGGAGCAATAAAGGCACTGTGACATTAGACATGCCTCCAGTGTCAATCTGTAAGAGTTATATGATTTATCCCGGAACAATTAAGGTCCTGTGATACAAAGACATGATTCCAGTATCCAACTATCAGAGTTAGATGATTTAGCCTGGAACAATAAAGGTACTGTAACACAGAGACTGGACCCAAGTGTCCACCTATCTGAGGCATATTATTTATCCTTTACCAATAAAGGCACTGTAATTCAGAGAAATTACTCCATTCTCCTCCATCAGACATATGATTTATCCCGGAACAATACAGGCACTGTGACATAAGACATGCCTCCAGTGTCAATCTATCAGTGTTATATGATTTATCCTGGAACAATAAAGGTACTGTGACACTGAGACATGACCCCTGTTTCAACCAATCAGAGCTAGACGATTTATCCTGGAACAGTAAAGGTATTACGGTGCAGAGACATGACCCCAGTGTCCATCTAACAGAGTTAGATGATTTATCCTGGAACAATAAAGGCACTGTAACAGAGAGACTGGACCAAAGTGTCCGCCTATTAGAAACATGATTTATCCTGGACCAATAAAGCTAACAAAGAGAAATGACTCCATTGTCCTCCTATCAGAGACCGATGATTTATCCCGGAACAATAAAGGCACTGTGACATAAGACATGCCTCCAGTGTCTATCTATCAGATTTATATGATTTATCCCAGAACTGTACAGGTATTCCGACACAGAGCCATGATTCCAGTGTCCATCTATCAGGGTAACACGATTTATCCTGGAACAATAAATGTACTATGGCACAGAAACATATTCTCCATGTCCGGCTATCAGAGTTAGATGATTGATCCTGGACAAATAAAGGTACTGTAAAACAAAGAAATGACTCCATTGTCCTCCTATCAGAGACCGATGATTTATCCTGGAACAATAAAGGCACTGTGACATAAGAGATGCCTCCAGTGTCAATCTATCAGAGTTATGATTTATCCTGGGACAATAAAGGTACTGTGAAACAGAGACTTGATTCCAGTGTCAACTTATTAGAGTTAGAAGATTTAACCTGGAACAAGAAAGGCACTACGGGACAGAGACATGATCTAAGTGTCAATCTATCAGAGTTATATGATTTATCCTGGAACTATAAAGGTACTATGGCACAGAGACATGATCCCAGTGTCGATCTATCAGAGTTAGATGATTTATCCTGGAAAAATAAAGGTACTTTAACACAGAGACTTGACCCAAGTGTCCTCCTATCAGAGACATATGAATTATCCTGGAACAAAAAGGGCACTGTGACATAAGATATGCCTTTAGTGTCAATCTATCAGAGTTATATGATTCATCCTGGAACTATAAAGGAACTGTGACACAGAGACATGATTTCAGTGTCGGTCTATCAGAGTTAGATGATTTATCCTAGAAAAATAAAGGTACTTTGACACAGGGGCTTGACCCAAGTGTCCACCTTTCACAGACATATGATTTATCCTGGACAAATAAAGGTAATGTAACACAGTGAAATGGTTATATTGTCCTCTATCAGAGATAGATGATTTATCCTGGAACAATAAAGACACTTTGACATAAGACAAGCATTCAGTGTCAATCTATCAGAGTTATATGATTTATCCTGGAACTATCAAGGAACTGTGACACAGAGACATGATTCCAGTGTCCACCAATAAAAATAAGACGATTTATCCTGGAACAATAAAGGTTATATGGCAGAGAGACATGACCGCCGTGTCCATCTGTCAAAGTTAGATGATTTATCCGAAAATAAAGGTATTGTAACACAGAGATATGACCGGAGTGTCCACCTTTCAGAGACATATGATTTATCCTGGAACTATATGGAACTGTGACACAGAGACATGATTCCAGTGTCCAGCTATCAGAATTAGATAATTTAACCTCGAACAATAAAGGTACTGTAACACAGAGACTGGACCCAAGTGTCTCCCTATCATAAACATATGATTTATCCTGGACCAATAATGGTACTGTAACACGGAGAAATGATTCCATTGTCCTCCTATCAGAGACCGATGATTTATCCTGGAACAATAAAGACACTGTGACATTAGACATGCCTCCAGTGTCAATCTGTAAGAGTTATATGATTTATCCCGGAACAATAAAGACATGATTTCAGTGTCCAGCTATCAGAGTTAGATGATATATCCTGGGACAACAAAGGTACTGTGACACAGAGACTTGATTCCAGTGTCAACCTATTAGAGTTAGACGATTGAACCTGGAACAAGAAAGGCATTACGGGACAGAGACATGATCCAAGTGTAAATCTATGAAAGTTATATGATTTATCCTGGAACAATAAAGGAACTGTGACACGGAGACATGATTCCAGTGTGAATCTCTATCAGAGTTACATGATTTATCCTAAAAAAATAAAGGTACTTTAACACAGGGGCTTGACCCAAGTGTCCATCTTTCAGAGACATAAGATTTATCCTGGACAAATAAAGGTAACACAGAGAAATGGTTCCATTGTCCTCTCTCAGAAACTGATGATTTATCCTGGAATAATAAAGACATTTTGGCATAAGACATGCATTCAGTGTCAATCTATCAGAGTTATATGATTTATCCTGGAACTATAAAGGAACTGTGAAACAGAGACATGATTCCAGTGTCCAGCTATCAGAGTTAGATGATTTAACCTGGAACAATAAAGGTACTGTAACACAATTACTGGACCCAAGTGTCCGCCTATCATAAACATGATTTATTCTGGACGAATAAAGGTACTGTAACACAGAGAAATGATTCCATTGTCCTCCTATCAGAGACCGATGATTCATCCTGGAACAATAAAGGCACTGTGACATTAGACATGCCTCCAGTGTCAATCTGTAAGATTTATATGATTTATCCCGGAACAATAAAGGTCCTGTGACGGAAATACATGATTCCAGTGTCCAGCTATCAGATTAAGATGATTTATCCTGGAAAAATAAAGGTACTGTAACACAGAGACTGGACCCAAGTGTCCGCCTATCTGAGGCATACTATTTATCCTGTATCAATAAAGGCACTGTAATTCAGAGAAATTACTCCATTTTCCACCGAGCAGAGACATATGATTTATACCGGAACAATAAAGGCACTGTGACATAAGACATGCCTCCAGTGTCAATCTATCAGTGTTATATGATTTATCCTGGAACAATAAAGGTACTGTGACACTGAGACATGACCCCTGTTTCAACCAATCAGAGTTAGACGATTTATCCTGGAACAGTAAAGGTATTACGGTGCAGAGACATGACCCCAGTGTTCATCTATCAGAGTTAGATGATTTATCCTGGAACAATAAAGGTACTGGACCCAAGTGTCCGCCTTTTAGAAACATATGATTTATCCTGGACCAATAAAGGTACTGTAACAAAGAGAAATGACTCCATTGTCCTCCTATCAGAGACCGATGATTTATCCCGGAACAATAAAAGCACTGTGACATGAGACATGCCTCCAGTGTCAATCTATCAGAGTTATATGATTTATCCTGGAACTGTACAGGTATTGCGACACAAAGACATGATTCCAGTGTCCACCTATCAGGGTAACACGATTTATCCTGGAAAAATAAATGTACTATGGCACAGTAACATGATCTCCATGTCCAGCTATCAGAGTTAGATGATTTATCCTGGAACAATAAAGGTACTGTAACACAGAAACTGGACCCAAGTGCCCGCCTATCAGAGGCATATGATTTATCCTGGACAAATAAAGGTACTGTAAAACAAAGAAATAACTCCATTGTCCTCCTATCAGAGACCGATGATTTATCCTGGAACAATAAAGGCACTGTGACATAAAACATGCCTCCAGTGTCAATCTATCAGAGTTCTATGATTTATCCTGGGAGAATAAAGGTACTGTGACACAGAGACTTGATTCCAGCGTCAACCTATTAGAGTTAGACGATTTAACCTGGAACAAGAAAGGCATTAGGACACAGAGACATGATCCAAGTGTCAATCTCTCAGAGTTATATGATTTATCCTGGAAAAATAAAGGTACTTTGACACAGAGACTTGACCAAAGTGTCCACCTATCAGAGACATATGATTTATCCTGGAACAAAAAGGGCACTGTGACATAAGATATGCCTTCAGTGTCAATCTATCAGTTTTATGATTTATCCTGGAACAATAAAGGAACTGTGACACAGAGACATGATTCCAGTGTCGGTCTATCAGAGTTTGATGATTTATGCTAGAAAAATAATGGTACTTTAACACAGGGGCTTGACCCAAGTGTCCACCTTTCAGAGACATATGATTTATCCTGGACAAATAAAGGTAATGTAACACAGAAAATGGTTCCATTATCCTCTATCAGAGACCCATGATTTATCCTGGAACTATTAAGGAACTGTGACACAGAGATATGATTCCAATCTCCACCTATAAAAGTAAGACGATTTATCCTGGAACAATTAAGGTAATATGGCAGAGAAACATGACCCTAGTGTCCATCTGTCAAAGTTAGATGATTTATCCTTGAAAATAAAGGTATTGTAACACAGAGACATGACCGAAGTGTCCACCTTTCAGAGACATATGATTTACCCTGCAAAATAAAGGTATTGTAACACAGAGAAATGGCTCCATTGCCCTCCTATCAGAGACCGATGATGTATCCTCTAAAAATAAAGACACTGTGACATAAGGCATGCCTTCAGTGTCAATCTATCAGAGTTATATGATTGATCCTGGAACTATAAAGGAACTGTGACACGTGTCCGCCTATTATAAACATATGATTTAACCTGGACCAATAAAGGTACTATAACACAGAGACTGGACCCAAGTGTCTGCGTATCATAAACATATGATTTATCCTGGACCAATAAAGGTACTGTAACACAGAGAAATGATTCCATTGTCATTCTATCAGTGACCGATGATTTATCCTGGAACAATAAAGACAGTGACATTAAACATGTCCCAGTGTCAATCTGTAAGAGTTATATTATTTATCCCGGAACAATAAAGGTCCTGTGACACAAAGACATAATTCCAGTGTCCAGCTATCAGAGTTAGATGATTTATCCTGGAACAATAAAGATACTGTAACACAGACACTGGACCCAAGTGTCCGCCTATCTGAGGCATATGATTTATCCTGTACCAATAAAGGCGCTGTTAGTAGTTGATATGGCAAAAAGCCGCAGGTTTTCAAAAAACGTTTTTG
>MJUU01024458.1:0-30091 GCA_002080025.1 Modiolus philippinarum
CCTTATCATTTATACTAAATTTGTAGTCCGTTTTTGTTTGATGTTGACTATTTGGTGGAGACACTATAGGAGTATCTAGTAAAAAGTTACAATACTCATATCTATCACAGAACTGTGTTCCTCTAAACACTTTTTATTACTGGATTATTATTTTTCTTTCTTATATAAAAATGATAGAGTTTATAAGCAGTGTCTTAAACAGGTTAAACAAGAGTCTTGAGCGATGGAAAAAGAGTAAAACCTATAAGATTTTTGTTTTACTTATGAGATGCTTAAACCGCAAGCAACGTAAAAAATGTGAGTGAACTAAGAATCTAGCCCNTTTTACCCGTCTCAACTGTAGTGAATAATAATTGTTTATTTTCGTTAGTCCCGTAGATAGTAGTTGATATGGGAAAAAGCTGCAGGTTTTCAAAAACGTTTTTTTAAAACCTGCGGCTTTTTCCCATATCAACTACTTCGGATGTTCTTCAAAATTGCAAGGCAGGTAGATCGTACTATGCTGATAATTTCTACCTATTGTCAGATTTTTGATATCTGTAACGGTTTTGGGGTAATTTGCAAAAAAAAAACTTCAATTTATCGCTATGTTCTACTTTAGTAACGGCCTTGCTGTTTGACCTGCCGACTAATGGCACATAATTTTGAGAAGCCATATCCTGGTTGTGATTCAGGCCAAGTTTGGTTTCATTTTGCCCAGTAGTTTTAAGGGAGAAGATGTTTGAAATTGTTGACAGACGGATGGATGCATAGCGATGACAAAAGCTCACATGGCCTTTTAGGGTAGGTGAGCTAAAAAAGACTCTTATACAAAACAGTCACCCTGGATAAAATTGAAACACAGAGAAAAAAAGACGGCTTAAGAGAAAATATATGAATATCACCACAATATAGCATATAGACAGTCAATCTAATACTTCTTTACTTTGAAGAATAGCAAAAAAAAATATGAAAAACGCTTTCCACGTCAAATACTCAAAACGCATTGGTAAGAGGATTTCTCTACAGCTGTATCGAAGATCACAGATGAGTAAAATCGATGCTTACTGCAACTTTATGCTCACCTAATAGACTCTGGAGGTATATAGGTAGCCCGCAAAATTGAGGACTTGAAAAAGAGAAGAAAAAAGAAAGAAAGTGGATTAGTTTCTTCACAGAGAGTTGAAACAACAGGTAATGCTTGAATGGAGAGCCTATAATGCTCACATCGACCATTCCTGACGTAGACAGTCCAAATAGCCTCAATGTAAAAGGGTCTCATTTTCAAACTTGCTGGTAGACCTTGATGTTATATGGTCCAAAGTTAAACTCTGTTCCTCGATGGAAACAGTTTTGAATGGGGGTAAAGACCTAACGGTCACATCTTTTGAAGCGGGATCATCAAATGACCAATTTTCCTAAGTTAAGTCTTAAGCGGCAATGAATTTTCATAGATGTGTTTACCCATAAAGTCCATTGTTAGATTATGTTCAAAATGTTCTCAATGGACTTGCTGAATATATATCTTAATGGTGACCAACCAAGGACTAACTTCGATTGTGATCAAATTTGGTTCTAATTGGCCAAGAAAATTCTGAGGATACCTTTGAATATGTTTCCAAATGTTACATTATGTTCTTTGCTGTCGGCCATAAGGCAATAGAATACCGAAGGAACAACGGAAGTTATGGTTACAAAAATCAAAGTCTAAAGACATGGAAAAAACGGCAACAGAGAAAAACAGTAAGCAGGAATGGACTTCAACCATTCTACCTAACCAAGTCGCTCATGCGTAAAATGTAGGTCAGAGACAGCATCCGAAGCATGCATTCCGGTCGTCATCCCAAAATGCATCAGGCATACCAATATGGTTGATGTGGGGCATGTCAGTTAGCAGGAATGGACCTTTAACCATTCTTCCTAACCGGACGCAGACGCGGACGCGGACGCTAGGGTTATCACATAAGCCCCCCTCACTTCGTCAGGTGAGCTAAAAATCAGCTCTAAAACAAATAAATGTACTACAAAAAATAAAATATATGTTTTCTAAAAAGGCTTTATCTAATATATATCTTTATTAGACCACGTTTTGAATACGCTTGTGGGGTTTGGGATGGCTGTTTTGAAAAAGAAGCTGAAGAACTTGAAAAATCCAATTACAGGCAGCCAGAATAGTAACTGGTCTGCCAATATTTGCTAGCAGAGAGTCTTTATATTTTGAAACCGAATGGGAAACTTTACAAAAAAGAAGAACGGATCGAAAGTATATAACGTTCTATAAAATGCATCAAAAACTTTGCCAACCTTATCTCTATAACATTTTGCCCCCTTTAGTTTCACAAAATAGCCATTATGAATTAAGAAATAACAACAATTATTCAATACCGAGTCCCAGGCTTAAAATTTCAAGAGATTCATTTGTACCCTCTATGGTTCCACTGTGGAACCATTTGTATGTATCCATAAAGAATTCGCCAAGTATAAACATTTTTAAAAACAAAATTAAAGAACCAATAAGTAAACCCCCTGATTATTATAATGAAGGAAACAGAAATTTAAACATACTTCATACAAGACTGAGACATTGCTGTAGTTCCCTAAATGCAGATTTAGCTCGGGTAAATATTATAAATAATCCACAGTGTGTTTGTGGATTTCCTTTCGAAGATGCAATACATTTTTTTATGGAATGCCCTAGATACTAGGACGAAAGAAGACATCTTCTTGAAGTACAAAGTTTAAATAATATTGATATTAGTATTGAAACTTTACCTTTCGGATATGAATTCTTCAATTATGAAATTCATTCTACTATTTTTAACAGAGTACGTAATTACATTAAGAAATCTAAAAGATTTTAACAGAGTATTGTTGCAAAGGTCACATGCCCCCCCCCCTCCCCCTTTTTATTTTCATAATGTTGCTTATATTTATGTCTTTTCTTTCTTTCTATTTATGTACTTGTTTGTGTTTCTGCTTTGCCATCATATTTCTTGTATTAATATAATGTTTGGAGAGGACTTAGAATAAGTTGAAATAACGTGTTGTCCAATCCATTTGCTTTATTTGCAATAACATATTATTGATCCGAAAGGCTAAGCATGTCCTGCTCTGCCAAGCGGTACCCGTAACACTATCATTAAGTTAATCCATGGTTGAGTTAAAACCTGTTCTGTCAAATCCGGGAAGACGTGAAATCTAGCTGAAAATGTCCGTTTTCATTTTGGACACAGACACGTCATATCTGTAAATGATGTCATGATGACGGCCATATAATTTCTGATGAAAGTAACAAAGGCTGAACAAATCCCTGACTTAGCAGCTTTTGGGACAGTGTTTTTGCTCTATTCAAAACTTCACTGTATAAACTACATGCTCGACAGTAACGAATCAACTGTGAAATAAACACTCCATAGGCTGGAGAGGTAGGTATATTACTGCTCAAAAAGGAAAAGTTCACATTTGGGAAGTTCAAATCATGACGTTTGTCATAAAGCTTAGATTTCAAACATCCATTTTCGTCAATGTATATCAAAAGATCTAAGTACAAAGCTGAATTAGATGTATCAGTAGTCTCTTTTAATTTCAAGCTCATTTGGGTAGATCTGGTTCAAATATTCCTTGAATTTTGGATTATTAAGAGAAAATAAATCATCTATAGAGCGGAAGCTGAAATTGAAGGACTGGGCTAAATGTTTTTGCTTTTAATGTGATACAAATTTGCCAGAAACATTTTCAAAGAGGGCACATTTTTATTGGACCACCCAAGGACTATTGTGACAAGTATGATTCCGTTTGGCTTTCACCATCTAAAAAACACAACAATCATAGACGTTACAAGCGCCTACAATCAACGCGACATAGGGATAACAGATACAAGCGTCTACAACCAACGCGACATAGGGATTAATGGCATTACAATCATCTACAACCAAGGCAACATAGGGATTACTGACATTACAAACGTCTACAACCAACACGAAATAGTGATTACTTACATTACAAGAGTCTACAACCAACACGACTTAAGGATTAATTACTTTACAAGCGTCCACCACCAACGCGACATAGGGATTACTGACATTACAAGTGTCTACAACCAATACGACATTGGGGATTACTATTATTACAAGCGCCTATAACCAACAGGACATAGGGATTACAGACATTACAGGCGTCTACAACCAGAGTCACAAAGGGATAACTGACATTTCAAGCGTCTACAACCAACGCGACATAGGAATAACTGACATAACAAGCGTTTGCAACCAACGAGACATAGAGATAATTGACATTACAAGCGTCTACAACCCATACGACACAGTGATTACCGACAATACAAGCGTCTACAACCAACGCAACATCAGGATTACTGACTTAACAAGTTTTTGGCAACCAAAAAGACATATGGGGATTGCTGACATTACAAACGTCTACAATTAACGCGACATAGGGATTACTGACATTACAAGCGTCTACAATCAACGCGACATAGGGATTACTGACATTACAAGTGTCTACAACCAATACGACATTGGGGATTACTAACATTACAAGCGCCTATAACCAACAGGACATAGGGATTACAGACATTACAGGCGTCTACAACCAGAGTCACAAAGGGATAACTGACATTTCAAGCGTCTACAACCAACGCGACATAGGAATAACTGACATAACAAGCGTTTGCAACCAACGAGACATAGAGATAATTGACATTACCAGCGTCTACAACCCATACGACACAGTGATTACCGACAATACAAGCGTCTACAACCAACGCAACATAAGGATTACTGACTTAACAAGTTTTTGACAACCAAAAAGACATATGGGGATTGCTGACATTACAAACGTCTACAATCAACGCGACATAGGGATTACTGACATTACAAGCGTCTACAACCAACGCGACATAAGGATTACTGACATTACAAGCGTCTACAACCAATACGACACTTGGATTACTGACATTACAAGCGTTTACAACCAACACGACATAGGGATTACTGAAATTACAAGCGTTTATAACCAACACGACACATGTACAAGCGTCTACAACCAACACGACATAGAGATTACAGACATGTTTTGAAGATGGACTGATAGATATTTCAGTCTATAGATACCCTGTAATTTAGGGATCGCTTACATCATTATTCTACAGACAATTAGATAAAAGGATTACACACATTACATCCGTCTAGAGACGATGTGAAATTCAAAGTGCATACTGAATGGCAATAAAGGATTCGCAGATTCAGTATTTATCCGGACACAATGTGTCGAAAAAGACTTTCGGATACATGGCAAACAGACACAATGATCTCATACAATACACGATGTAGGTATGTTGACAGACAAGGTGGAATAGGGTTACGGAAATCATATCTGTCAAGAGACAAGGTGGCAAAGGGTAACGAAACATATATGTCAAGAGACAAGGTGGCATAGGGTTACGGAAACATATCTGCCAAGAGACAAGTTGGCATAAGGTTACGGAAACATATCTGCCAAGAGACAAGTTGGCATAAGGTTACGGAGACATATCTGTCAAGGGACAAGTTGGCATTTGGTTACGGAAATCCTCTGTCAAGAGACAAGGTGGCATAGCGGTACGGAAACATATATGTCAAAAGACAAGGTGGCATAGGGTAACGGACATCATATCTTGTAAAAGACAAGGTGGCATAGGGTTACGGAAACCTATCTGTCGAAAAGCAAGGAGGCTTCGGGTTACAGACATCATGGAGTTGCGGGTATCATATTTGTCATGAGACAATATCCAGAAAGAGACAAGGAGACATAGGGTTAAGGACATCCCTGTCAAGGGGCAAGGCGGCATAGGGTTACGAAGACATATCTGTCAAGTGACAAGGTGGTATAGAGTTACGGAGAACTATCTGTAAAGGGACAAGGTGGCATAGGGTTACGGAAACATATCTGCAAAGAGACAAGGTGACATAAGGTTACAGAGACATATCTGTCAAGAGACAAGGTGGCATAGGGTTACGGAAATCATATCTGTCAAGAGACAAGTTGGCATAGGGTTACGGAAACATGGAGTTACGGGCATCATATCTGTCACGAGACAATATCCAGAAAGAGACAAGGAAGCATAGGGTTAAGGACATCCCTGTCAAGGGACAAGGTGGCATAGGGTTACGAAGACATATCTGTCAATTGACAAAGTGGCATAGGGCTACTGACATCATGGAGTTACGGACATCATATCTGTCAAGAGACAATATCTAGAAAGACAAGGTGGAATGGGGTTACGGACACAATATATGTCAAGAAACAAAGTAGCATAGGGCAACAAAAATCATATCTGTCAAGAGACAAGATGGCATAGGGTTACGGAAACATATCTGTAAAAAATAAGGAGGCTTAGGGTTACATACATTATCTAGTTACGGGCAACATATCTATCATGAGACAATACGCAGAAACAGACAAGGCATAGAGTAACGGACATCATATCTTGTAAAAGACAAAGTGGCATAGGGTTACGGAAACCTATCTGTCAAAAAGCAAGGAGGCTTCAGGTTACAGACATCATGGAGTTGCAGGCATCATATTTGGCACGAGACAATATCCAGAAAGAGACAAGGAGGCATAGTGTTAAGGACATCCCTGTCAAGGGACAAGGTGGCATAGGGTTACGAAGACATATTTGTCAAGAGACAAGGTGGTATAGAGTTACGGAGACATATCTGTCCAGACAAGGTAGCATAGGGTTACGGAAACATATCTGCCAAGAGACAAGGTGGAATAAGGTTACGGAGATATATCTGTCAAGGGACAACGTGGCATAGGGTTACGGAAACATATCTGTCAAAAGACAGGGTGGCATAGGGTTACGGATATCATATTTATCAAGAGACAAGGTGGCATAGAGTTACGGAAATCATGTCTGTCAAGAGACAAGGTGGTATCGAGTTACGGAAACATATCTGTCAAGAGACAAGGTGTCATAGGGTTATTGAGACATATCTGTCAGTGGACAAGCTGGCATACGGTTACAGAAACATATCTGCTAAGAGAAAAGTTGGCATAAGGTAACGGAGACATATCTGTCAAGGGACAAGGTGGCATAGGGTTACGGAAGTCAACTGTCAAGAGACAAGGTGGCATAGCGGTACGGAAACATATATGTCAAAAGACAAGGTGGCATAGGGTAACGGACATCATATATTGTAAAAGACAAGGTTGCAAAGGGTTACGGAAACAAATCTGTCAAGGGACAAGACGGCATAGGGTTACGGAAACATATCTGTCAAAAGACAGGGTGGCATAGGGTTACGAATATCATATCTGTCAAGAGACAAGGTGGCATAGGGTTACGGAAACAAATCTGTCAAGAGACAAGGTGGTATAGAGTTATGGAAACTTTCCTGTCAAGAGACCATGTGGCTTCGGGTTACAGACATCATGGAGTTACGGGCATCATATCTGTCACAAGACAATATCCAGAACGAGACAAGGAGGCATAGGGTTAAGGAAATCCCTGTCAAGGGACAAGGTGGCATAGGGTTACGAAGACATATCTGTTAATTGACAAAGTTGCATACGGTTACTGACATCATGGAGTTACGGGCACCATATCTGTCAAGAGACAATATCTAGAAAGACAAGGTGGAATGGGGTAACGGACACAATATATGTCAAGAAACAAAGTGGCATTGGGCAACAAAAATCATATCTGTCAAGAGACAAGATGGCATGGGGTTACGGAAACATATCTGTAAAAAACAAGGAGAAATAGGGTTACATACATTATCTAGTTACGGGCATCATATCTATCATGAGACAGTACGCAGAAAGAGACAAGGAGGCATAAGGTTACGGAAATCATATCTGTCAAGAGACAAGGTGGCATAAGGTTACAGACATCAAAGCTGTCAAGAGACAAGGTCGCATAGGGTTACGGATATCATAGCTGTTAAGAGGCAAGGTGTTATAGGGTTACGGACATCATAGCTGTAAAGAAACAAGGTGGTATAGGGTAACGGACTTCATAGCAGTCAAGAAACAAGGTGGCATAGGGTTACGGATATCATAGCTGTTAAGAGACAAGGTGTCATAGGGTTACGGAGACATATCTGTCGAGGGACGAGCTGGCATACGGTTACAGAAACATATCTGCCGAGAGAAATTCTGGCATAAGGTTACGGAGACGTAACTGTCAAGGGACAAGGTGGCATAGGGTTACAGAAGTCATCTGTCAAGAGACAAGGTGGCATAGCGGTACGGAAACATATATGTCAAAAGACAAGTTGGCATAGGGTAACGGACATCATATATTGTAAAAGACAAGGTGACATAGGGTTACGGAAAGACAAGGTGGTATAGAGTTACGGAAACATATCTGTCAAGAGACCAGGTGGCTTCGGGTTACAGACATCATGGAGTTACGGGCATCATATCTGTCACAAGACAATATCCAGAACGAGACAAGGAGGCATAGGGTTAAGGAAATCCCTGTCAAGGGACAAGGTGGCATAGGGTTACGAAGACATATCTGTTAATTGACAAAGTTGCATACGGTTACTGACATCATGGAGTTACGGGCACCATATCTGTCAAGAGACAATATCTAGAAAGACAAGGTGGAATGGGGTAACGGACACAATATATGTCAAGAAACAAAGTGGCATTGGGCAACAAAAATCATATCTGTCAAGAGACAAGATGGCATAGGGTTACGGAAACATATCTGTAAAAAACAAGGAGAAATAGGGTTACATACATTATCTAGTTACGGGCATCATATCTATCATGAGACAGTACGCAGAAAGAGACAAGGAGGCATAAGGTTACGGAAATCATATCTGTCAAGAGACAAGGTGGCATAGGGTTACAGACATCATAGCTGTCAAGAGACAAGGTGGCATAGGGTTACGGATATCATAGCTGTTAAGAGACAAGGTGTTATAGGGTTACGGACATCATAGCTGTGAAGAAACAAGGTGGTATAGGGTAACGGACTTCATAGCAGTCAAGAAACAAGGTGGCATAGGGTTACGGAGACATATCTGTCAAGAGACAAGGTGGCAAAGGGTTATGGAGACATATCTGTCAAGAAACAAGGTGGCATAGGGTAACAGAAACATATATGTCAAGAGACAAGGTGGGAAAGGGTTACAGAAACATATATGTCAAGAGACAAGGTGGCAAAGGGTTACGGAAACATATATGTCGAGAGACAAGGTGGCAAAGGGTAACTGACATCATATCTGTCGAGAGACAAGGTGGCATAGGGTTACGGTCATCATATCTGTCAAGAGACAAGGTGGCATAGGGTTACAAAAATCATATCTGTCAAGAGACAAGGTGGCATAGCGTTACGGAAACATATATGTCAAGAGACAAGGTGACATAGGGTTACGGAAACATATATGTCAAGGGACAAGGTGGCATAGGGTTACGGAGACATATCTGTCAAGAGACAAGGTGGCAGAGGGTTACGGAAACATATATGTCAAGAGACAAGTTGGCATAGCGTTACGGAAACATATCTGTCGAGAGACAAGGTGGCATGGGGTTACGGAAACATATATGCCAAGAGACAAGGTGGTATAGGGTTACGGAAAACATATCTGTCGAGAGACAAGGTGGCATTGAGTTACGGAAACATATCTGTCAACAGATAACGTGGCATAGGGTTACGGAAACATATCCGTCAAGAGACAGGGTGGCATAGGGTTACGGACATCATATCTGTAGAGACAAGGTGGCATAGGGTTACGGATATCATATCTGTCAAGAGACAAGGTGACAAAAAGTACGGATATCAGCTGAACATATTTTAATAAATAATATGAATTACCATACAAGGATTTTAATCCATCTTTGTAACGATAATTAGCCCATACTATCCATATGGCAACGGGTTATGATGCAACAAAGGTGTCATTAAGGTAGAATATTCATTCAGTTCGAATACTAGTACTTGATAATCCCTACGGTAAAATTCCGCAAGACTCAAAATACAATATAATGAGTATACTTATCACGAAATATACAGCAAGGCAGAAATCCGGGGCGGACATTTTACTATGCTTTCAAAAATGCCTGAAAGGAACTACACAAATTTCCAGGTACAGGGATATAAAACTTGAACAGATTTATTGTAGTTCTTCAGTTCAATTCTTCGGAAATTCTATGGCCGTCACCTTGACATCATTGGCAGATGTGACGTGTCTGTGTCACAAATGAAAACGGACATTTTCAGCTAGATTTCACGTCTTCATGGATTTGACCGTACCGTTTTTTACTCATCCCTGGACTGACTCATTCATTGATAGTGTGACGGGTGCCGCTAGCGGAGCAGGACATGCTTACCCTTCCGGAGCACCCGGCACTTCCGGCTTTGGTGGGAGTTCACATTATGAATGCCTTAGTTGTTAATGTCTTTTTTTTTATTTCCGTGCATTGTGACTGTCCCACGTCCTTTTTTTTCTCTCTGTTGCCGTTTTGGCAAGTCTTTGGACTTCGATTTTTGTGATCATCACTTCCCTTGTTCATTCAATATTCTACTGCCGTTGTTTCAAACTGACTACAGACAGAATAGATCAGAATAGGCATCGTGACCGATGGCTAAGTGTAAAATAGCATTAACTATGAAAAGAACTACAGGTTAAATCAGAAGTGATGAAAATGCAAATTATCACTACGTTTATATAATTATCTTCATGTACAACTTTTGGTAAGAGTTTTTAGAAGACATTCCAGACTTCCGGTAATCGTGTTTAGAAAGTTTACAGCATTTTGAAAATGGTACAAGCATATCAGAATACAGGGGCTTGACTTTAATTCAACACACAGTGTAAAAATGGACAACATAAGATTAATGTCTGAATAAAAGGTTGGCAAGAGAGCTTCTAGCGAGCATTCAAACCTCTTGCGTTCCGAGTACACATGCATTTGATGTTTGAAGTCACTGACATCCTGCATCGCACAAAAACGATAATTTTCTTGACGTTAAAATAAGCAGATAATGAGGGTGCACGCGTTTTTGTGCTTGGTATACCCCACTCGTATTATTTTACACATAAAAAGGGAAAATGGCTAATTCTGCCAAATAGGAAGTTGATATCATAAGGTAACAATACTCGCTTACGACATATTCCCCTGCATATTAAGTCAAATACCAAAGAAATAAATCACACCAGCAGAGGTTTAGAAAAGTCTGACAAAAATTTTCACTACTTTCAAAAAAGGGAAAAATGGCTAAGTCCCCCAAAACAGGAAGTTGATATCATAGGGTGACCAAAATCGCTTACGACGCTTTCCCTCTATATAGAAAGTTAAATTCCAAATTAGAAATAAATCGGCCTAGCAGTAGCTGAGAAAAGTGCGGCGAACTTGGCACGGAGGGCGGACGGACATTTCCAATATACCACCCACTCACGACTGAGTGTATAATATGTCGTCGTTTCGGTAGAAATAATGCTGAATAAACCAGTAAGCTTAGTTAGCTTACCCAATGTATTCCATTGCTTAAACAAGTCTACAATCAATATTAATAATAATAAAGAAACTAGAGGCTCAGAGACTGAGCCGTATCGCTCAACTGACAAAATACTTCTCTGACATGCATGACCATGCAAAAATGATGTTTTTTTTACCAATGTGGGTCTAATGTTGATCTATGTTCTCCATTAGCACTCGTGTTTTTTTGTACTTCGTGAAATCAGCAATCTTTGGTTGAATTTGCTTCAGTATAGTTTCAGAGGAAAAGATTAAAATGTGATTTTCCCAAAGGGTCCAATGTTAAATTATGTTCCGTGTTGGCGGTCATGTTTTTTATTGGATCGGAGAAAAATGAGCTATCTTAGTAAAGGACTTTTAGTACATCTTTCCTTTAAAGTTTGGTTGAATTTGCTTCAGCGGTTTCAGGAAAAGATGAAAAAGTGATTTTCCCCTAGGGTCCAATGTTTAACTATGTTCCTGGCAGTTATGTTTTTTATCGAAACGGACCGAAATGAGCAATCTTTGTAATGGACATTGAGTACATCATTCCTGTTAAGTTTGCTTGAATTTGCTTCAGCTATTTCAGAGGAGAAGATGAAAATGTAATTTTCCCATAGGGTCCAATGTTAAACCTTTGTTCCGCACAGGCGTCCATGTTTTTTGTCGGATCAGAACGAAATGAGCAATCTTTGTAAAGGACCATAAGTACACCATTCCTGTAAAGTTTGGTTGAATTTGCTTCAGTGGTTTCGAAGAGAAGATGAAAATGTGAAAAATTAACAGTCGACGGACGACGGACGCCAAGTGATGGCAAAAGCTCACACTGACCCTTCAGGTCAGGTGAACTAAAAATTAACAACTATTGTAAAAATAATCAAAATTTAAGGAAACAGACAGGGAATATGAACCCGTATCCCCTGTGAAGCCCGAATAACTATTATATTCTGCTAGAAGTGCTAATTGTATTTCAAATACATTTAAAAGTTGTGATTTTGCCACCATGGGGTTACGGTCAAGGTAACCAATCAAATTTCAGGATTTACCTGCCGATGTTTCATCTTAGCAGAATATGAAATAATAAAAATTAACAGGAAACATCTACAATGACCGAAAAAGACAGGCACATGACACAATGTACCAAAGAACTCCACAAGAAAAAAACACAAAAAATCGTAAATAACGATAGGAACTCGGGACAGCAGGGTATATATTTTTACTTAAACTTATAATACGGGACTTCGGGATAGGAACTCTCGTGTAATTGAAGGCGGAAACGATCGCCTCGGATACAAGTAAGAAGGAATACTGGATTTCTAAATCTATTGAAATAAATCTATACCATATAAAAACAAACTATTTATGAGGGTCCTCAAGGAGGGTCCTAGGAATCAAATAATCATTAAATTTTTGCCTTGATGATCAAATAATCATTAAATCTTTACCTTGGTAATCAATAAATTTTTGGCTTAGTAATCAAAATGTATATAAAAATGCAAGCTAATTATCATATTATCATTAAATAAACGCCCTCGTAATCAAATAATCATTAAAAAAAATGCCCTGATAATCAGGTAATCAAGAAACCCATGACGGGCTTCATTTATAAAATTGAAGTGCATTTATAAGTTTTCTTATACGACAATTTTTAATTGACGAAAAATATTAATCCGAAGCGCTGCATATAGTCTCTAACATTGTTTCCAGTTTATTACGTATATTTCTCACATCGAGATAAATTTGCATGTTTACCCGAGAACTTTAAAATGTGAAAATTTAACTATCGACATGTGAGAAATTATTGTAATAAACCGGAAAACAATGTTAGAGATTTTTTCTCTAATTCCTACTCAATTTATTTGACGTAAAGCGATCTCCGTAGTCTCCAGTTTCAAGTATGCCGCCATTTTGTTGTTATCATCGTTGCTATGTGTATCATTGCGCCTTTCATTGAAAGGGGTGTTAAGTGTAATATTTTTGATAAAAATGTCATATTATCAATAAATTGAGATATCTAAATATAAAAATGCAAAAACTATTTCGCTAGACAATGATGAAGGTGTTAATTTAATCAACATCCGGTTGCACTATTTCTAGACACTGACACAAGACATTTACATGATTGACCAATCAGCAAGTGAGATCAATTTCTAAACATGTTGATTATCAATTTCATCTAACATTATTTGGGAGTGTTAATTTGGAACAAGAATTAGAGAAAAATCGATTAAATATAAATCACCCTCAACAGTGTTGAGGGTGATTTATATCAACAGTGTTCATTAATTAGTGATTCCCTTTCGTTGTATTGATGTATAGATTTTTTACGTATAAAAATAGAACTGATTCCGGAGTGAATACGATTCAAAAGCCCGGCATTATACACTGCATGTTGATAAGAAGTCAACCGTGTGATAAAAAATATCTAAAATATTTACAGGGATAATAAATTTATTTTCACTATTTACAAGTGTGTTTGTAAGGATTTTTGGAAAATCCCATTTTACATTCATCACAATTATGCAAAAACTGTGTGATATTTCAAAGCATCAGTAGATATGTATTTTTTTTTCACGTAGATCTCAAGAGTAGATGTGTATTTTTTCCATGTAGATCGCAAGAAAAGGGATTTTCCAAGAAACTTTAGCAATGTGCGCTTTAAGTCCTTCAAATGTGAACGGTTCAATCCAAATGTGAACATTCATGATGTCCCTTAAGAATTTGTTGTATCTTATTATCTGAATGGTTTTCATGGGATAATCAAAGTACTTTACAAACATGTCGTTTGAGGTAGTGAGCCCCATAGAACAAGAATTACAATGATAAGGCATGTCTCCGCTATGAACAGTCATGTGATATTTCATACCATTTTTTGTCAGAAAGGTTTTATCACATATGTCACATGCATACGGCTTCTTTTTATCATGAGTGAAAAGATGTTGTTTGAAGCTATATTCCCAGTTGAAACCTTTTCCGCACACCTCACATTTAAATGGCCTCCTTTCTGCATGAAGCCTCATGTGTATTTTAAGATTTTTTCAACCTTAAACTCATTTCCACACTTGGTACATTGAAATGGTCGTTCATTTGAATGACTTATCATGTGCATTTTCAGATGGTAATTTCGTTTGAAACTATTTTGACATATCTGACACGTGTATGTTCTGTTTCCAACATGAACCTCTTTCATGTGTTTGCGTAAATCAGCACAAATCTTGAATGTCATTTCACATTTACTACATGGGTGGTCATCACGTTTAGCATCATGTATTTTGGTATGGCGGTATAAATTACTCCTAAGGGTAAATAATTTACCACAAACAGTGCATTTCCAGGCTTTAATTCCAGCATGGTAGGATTTGTGATCTCGTAGATTGTCATTCGTGCTAAATGACTTTAAACAGACCGTGCATTTGTAGGGTTTTTCACCTGTATGTATCCTCATATGTGTCTTCAGTCCGCATGTAGAAGCCATTTTTACTTTACAGACTTTACATTCAAATGGCTTCTCTCCGGAGTGAATTCTCACGTGACCCTGTAGGTGATGTACACGTCGGAAAGCTTTAGAACATATTTCACATTTGAATGGTTTTTCTCCAGAATGGACTAACTCGTGGTTTTGTAAATTCACTTTTTGGGAAAATTCTTTTGAACATTTGCTGCATTTAAACGGCTTATCTCCCGAGTGTATCATCATGTGTCGCTTGAGGGCGCTATTGTCGAACACTTCTAAGAAACAAAGATCACATTTGAATGGCTTTTCTGCCTTGTGTTTCGTCATGTTGATGATGCTTCCTGTGTTCGTCTCTCTAGAAATTAAAATTCAAAATAGAGTATTATCAAATTGCAATATAATGATGACATGTTGACATTTTTCATGCACAAGTAAGAAATAGCGTACGTTGATATTAAAAAAAAATTACAATATAAACAACCATTGTCTTACTTTCAAACAGGTAATTATGAGCCTTACATTTTAAAGACAAAGTATGCGTGGCTAACAGAATTTAGCCACTCCCACAGTTAGCATCTGATAAGTATATTTTTTCTGGATATTTTAAAATAAATCCCATGGGCCAGAATATGAAGATTTATATTCTGGCGAGCGTGATGAAATTTTAAGATTATACCAGTTGCCAAAATTAGGATAACTTGTTTATCGTCTTTTAGTTTCTATTTCTGTACATGAGGGGGGTGGACAGGGGGTACCCTTCTCCTTTCTCCCGCCCCTTCTCTCCCATCTCCATATCTTCTATACGTAAACCAAAGCCGCCGTAAAGAAATGAATCTGCATCGCCGTTTTTTACTTAAATTGGGGAAAATTGGTATTTATAGATATGAATTGAAATCTTTGAATGTCTTACGAATTATATATAACTAATTTGTGTTGATTTACCTTTTTATTGTTGTATTCGTATTTTAAAGTCGCCAACCCTGTAAACACGCACAGCACCTTCCACTAATTAGAAACAGGTAAAATTTATAGAACACATTTCGGTTACTATAGTTAACTTCCATAATAGTTATTGTTGGGTGCTAGGTTATGCATAGTTTCTTTTATTTGGGAAAAATATACCATTTTAGACAAATATTTCGAATAACAGCAACCAAGTGTCTCAGGTTACATAAACCACCAATTAACTCGAGCCGCACTTGGGAAGCAGTGTCCTTCATTAGTAAATACTATCATATTCGCGTACTTTTATGTTTGGTTGAAATTAACTTAGATTGAAATAAAATAACTTTAAAAGGCAGCAATGCAAATATTAAAAAGGATAATATGATCAAAATAACTGCATAGTTCAATATGCACTGCATTTGAAATAAATCAAAACAGGTGCCATGTGGGGAAGCAGATCATGCTTACTGTTCCAGGGCACCTGATGATACTACACATTTGGCCAGTTATTGTGATATAAAGGCGTAAAACTTCACAAAAAGTAAATACATTACTGACTTAGAAAGTTTATAAACGTAATGTTAACCAAGCTAACCAAGCTTCCCTACACAGTGGGTCTCGATAGGGTTTGAACGGGAAGCGGAATTGGCTTTTTATAGTGAACGGGATACGGGATCGTTACAAAAAAAAAGTGTCCGTGAAAACGGGAAAGGGTGTTTCGCGTGAAGTGGGAAGCGCTGAAAAAAAATTACCGTGCAACGGGAAAAGGGAGGTTTTTTTATGAGTCTTTGTAAAATATTTTCCCGTCCGTGAAACGGGAAAGTTGAAAAATATTGCCGGAATTTACGGGAGATGTAGGTATAAGGGACCGACCATTTAACTTAAAGGGGGGGCTATGGTTTTTTTTTCTAAAAAATATTTTGGATCTGAATTTATGTGAAAAAAATATTTTGGCTGCCAAAATGATGAAAAAAAATTTCTGAAGGAGGCTTTCTGCCCAAAAAAAAAATGTTAATTTTGAAAAAAAATATTTTGTTGATACACATGCAAAATATAAATAATTTGTTTCGCGCGAAGCGCGAAAAAAATTTTCTGTCCAGAAAAAAAACCATAACCGCCCCCCCCCCTTCAGGTTAAATGGTCGGTCCCTAATTAAAATTTCGAAATTGTAATACATTTTTTTTTGCACAACAAACAAATATTAATTTTTCATGAAAATTAATTACTACATCTAGTTATCTATAAGGAGTGCATTGACTCTTCATTTTATGCAAACATATATAGAAATAATGGATTATGTGCGATTTCTTGTAAGGGAGATAATTTAAAGCATATATTTAGCGATTTTATTAATTTTTACACATTTTATTGCAAATTTAGAGAAAGTGGTAGATTTTTTTAACATTTTATTATATCTTACATATAGTTAGTTTGTTAGTTCCAGGTTTTTGGTGAAAATTTAACAATTCAGTTCAATTCAATATTTTATTGCCAGTATACATAAATATGTATGCAACACAAACGACTCATTTTTTTTTACAAGAAGTGTAAAACGAAGATGATAAATTCAGCGAAATTTCCCACTTTTTTCATTTCAGCGACATTATCGTTTCAAATATAACAACAAAGAGCATATAAATTCTGCGACATTTACCTGTAAACACCAGGAGGTGGGTAGGAGTTTTTGCAGGATATATATTATAAACAGTGACAAATTTATTGTCCATAGACAGTTGTTTAGACTATCGAATATAATATCTCTGTTTCTTGGAAGATGGATGGTCATGGAAGTTTTGTTAAGTCTGTACTTGAACCCACCCATTAGGTCTTCTCTACATACATTTTTGTACTTTTATGATCCATCTCAATTTCCAGGCTGTTTTTCGTCAAATAAAAAATCTAGTCTACTGTTTTCATGTGGCAAATGTTATTGGACCCTTCATGTCAATTTATAGCTTGTTTCTATTGGAAATTATGTAAACTTTTATCTATTTTCGCCCTAAAATACACAAAAGTTCCTAGCAAGACAGTACAGTATTCATTGACGTTGATCTTCACCTTCGAGACTTACCTCTAACTATCCACTCTATCTGTATACAATAATTATCAATTATGGACTTTTTACGAGGTCAATATGGTATATATGGACCTGTTAGGTTTATATTGACCGAGGACGTAGTCCGAGGTCAATATATCCCTAACAGGTCCATATATACCATATTGAAAGAGTAAAAGGTCCATTATTGTTATATTACATATGTAGTTTTCGTTGTATCTCATTGCATTTTTGTCTAGTAAGATTTTGTCAACACGTCTGAATTTATTTCCAAGTAGAAGCTCTGGTTGAAGGCGAAAATGAAATCAATCTGCNTAAAATACACAAAAGTTCCTAGCAAGACAGTACAGTATTCATTGACGTTGATCTTCACCTTCGAGACTTACCTCTAACTATCCACTCTATCTGTATACAATAATATAATATACTCTATCTACTTGACCCTATTTGAAAATGTACATAAATGTATATTTACTTTATTACTGTATATGAGGTTATATTTTATTTCATATTTTTATATAATTTATTTAACATTCAGGGTCGCTGAATTCATATATGATACAAAGAAATAACGTAGCTGAAATGATATACGGAATTACTCAAAATATCGCTGAAGTGATAGTCGCTGAAATGATGATGTCGCTGAATTTATACGCACCGGTGTAAAATACTGATTATAATTGACAATGGTTGAGGAAACTTTTCAGCCTATACTGTTGAAAAATCCTCGTATTTCAGTTCAAACTATCAAAATTTATAAACATACTTCATGTCCACTTTCACACTTATGCTACGACTACAGAATTTTGCATTTCTACATTTTTATATCAAATACAACCAGACGTGTCAAGTCTCACGCTTTCGGCGTGAGAGTCACGCTTTCCAACACAAAATCACGCTCTCACGCTCTCACGCTCACCCCTTTCAATGTCACGCTTTTTAACTTTCCAGAAAAAAATATATTTCAAGTAGAAAAACGACCTTTTCATTTTCATAATAAAAGCCAGAAATAAAGGGATGTTCTGCACATTCTTTCATAATACTTGTTCATTTTCTACTAATGGCCCTGAAGTAAAACATTTATCAATGGAAATCACAGATATGAAAGCTTATTTTATATTTTCCCCTTTTAGTGAAAAATTTGGTTTCAAATTCCTTTCTATTACTATCTGAAATGCTCTTAGAATACACCAATTTGTGTCTCTGAAAAAAAAATATTGTGGCTATTCCCCCTACGTGCTCCGTCTCACTCTTGGAACCCAAACCCCCTTGACAGCCCTGGTTCTGTGCTTGCAGTTTTGTTTTTTTATCAGATCAAAATAAAATTGAAGCAATCTTAGTTTGGCTGAAATTTCTTCAGCAGTTTCAGCGCACATGATGAAAAAGATGTTTTCCTATAGGGGTCCTATTTTAAACAAAGCTCTGTGCTGGGAGCGCAATTTTTGTCTGATCTCAACAAAATGAGCAATCTTTGTAAAGAACCTTCAATACATCATTTCTGTAAAGTTTGGTTAAGTTTGCTTCAGTAGTTTCAGAGGAGAAGATGAAAATGTGAATTTCCCATAAATGTCTAGGGCAAATGTGAAACTATGTTCTGTGCTGACGCGGCCAGTTTTTTTTTGTTGAATCAGAACAAACTGAGCAATCTTTGTAAAGGGCCTTAATTCCATACATCATTTCAGTACAGTTTAATCGAAATTACTTGAATAGTTTCAGAGCAGATGATGAAAATAAAGTTTTTCCCATAGGGTCCAATGCTAAAACTAAGATCCGTGCTAGCAGCCATGCTTTTTATCTAATCAGAATGAAATGGGCAATCTTTGTGAAGGACCTTCCATACATCATTCCTGTAAAGCTTGGTTGAATTTGCTTTAGTGGTTTCAGAAGAGAAGATGGAAAAGTGAATTTCCCATAAGTCCAATGTCAAACTATGTTCCGTGCTGGCTGCCATGTTTTTTTGTCGAATCCGAATAAAATAAGCATTCCTTGTGAAAGACCTTCCATACATCATTTCAGTACAGTTTAGTTAAATTTGCTTCAGTAGTTTCAGAGCATATGCTGAAAATGATGTTTTCCCATAGGGAAACTAAGATCCGCGCTGGCGGTGATGTTTTTTGTCGGATCAGAATCTGATGATCAATCTTTGTAAAGGACCTTCCATACATCATTCATGTAAAGTCTTGTTTAATTTGATTCATTGGTTCCAGAGGAGTTGACGAAAATGATGTTTTTCCCATAGGATCCAAGGTTAAATATAAGTTCTGTGCTGGTGGCCATGTTTTTGTCGGATCAAAACCAAATGAGCAATCTTTGTGAAGGACCTTCCATATATCATTCCTGTAAAGTCTGGCCGAATCTGCTTCAGTAGTTCATAAGGAGTTGACGAAAATGATGTTTTTCCCATAGGGTCCAATGTCAAATATAGGTTCCGCGCTGGCGGCCATGTTTTTTGTCAGATCGGAACGAAATAAGCAATCTTTGTAAAGGACCTTCCATTCATTATTCCTGTAAAGTTGGAGTGAATTTGCTTCAGTGGTTTCAGAGGAGTTGATGAAAATGAAAAGTTTACAGACGGACGGACAACGGACACCAAGTGATGGCAAAAGCTCACACTGACCCTTTGGGTCAGGTGATCTTAAAAGTCTTTACCCCTCATTAAAAGAAAATGCAGTACTTTTTTAGCCAGTTGTTGAATGTGTATTGGATAGGTCTAAGAAGCATCTCATTGGTCGTAGTTTCATTTCATAGTAATAGAAGCATATCATAGGTCTTAGAACATTATTATGTCAACCACAGCCATTAGTTTTCTGTGTCTTACGTCATTGTTTCCCGTGTCTAACGTCATTGTTTTCTGTGTCTAACGTCATTGTTTTCTGTGTCTAACGTCAATGTTTTCTGTGTCTAACGTCATTGTTTTCTGTGTCTAACGTCATTGTTTTCTGTGTCTAACGTCATTGTTTTCTGTGTCTACCGTCATTGTTTTCTGTGTTCTCGTTTGGACTTCGATTTTTGTAAATCCCACTCTTGTTCCTCCGGTATTCTACTACCGTCGTTTTTTTAATCTCAAACAACCTTCTAAAGCAAGAAAATGTATTAAAAAATCTCACCAACATAATTGTAAATCCACTACAGTAGCCTTCCCTCATACTGCACCACCAACACAAAGAGGAGTAAAATGGCGATAAGCATAGTTAAGAGCAACTCATGAGTCATGGGAGCATAGAGGCAAGGAACTCCTGAGCACTTGAACCCACTCGCGAGTAACATCATAAAGAAAAAAATTTATCATTAAATTTCATCAATACAAATTATCAAATATCAAAAAGCCTCGCCATTCAAAGTTTTCTGCACCACCACAGTAGGAAGCCCATCATCAATTTCAACACCACCGAATAATAAAAGAAACCCTTCAACATAGTCATTAAGTAAATTTTGAGTCACTAGAGCAACTCATGAGACCATTATCGAGCTATTCATAAACTTCCAAAACGTCTATATATTGGCGTCCGAATATGAGAAGTGGACATTGTTGTATAAGAACGAGTTACCTGTGCACATTGGGATAATTGCAGAAGTGATGGTGCGGGTTGAAGGGAGCGTGTTTTCTACCCTTACATTTTCTGAAAAAGCGATGAAAAACTCTATGTAACGCAAAGTTATCTAAAGTCTGTTTCACTTCCTTTAGATAATGGAAATTCTCTTCTGCTGACTTTAAGATTGCATATTTTGGCACCGGATTTTGCATGGTTGTGTAGAAATATTATACACTTCTGGAACCACTTTTAATTTGAGAATTTCCAATACATGTTGAAAGAAAAAACACTTTTGAAAAATGTTCCATGCTTTTAAATGGATGATATTTTCCGCGCACAATTATCGACTAGACTGGACAATTCTGAATTAGGTATAGGCAGGTAATATATTTAAGTCAGATGATAAACAAGTCTCACTTTGGCTTTTACCATGTGCTTGGACCCCCCTTTTGATTTAAGAAAAAACATACCCGTAATTGATATTATTCAACAAAATATTAAACATGTAATTAAAGTATATGCATGCATTAAACCCAAAAGAAATATTTATGAAATAAATTGTTAATGTACTGCTAATTTCTATTCGGTGTTTACAAACAAAAAGTCCGTGGATAACAATTGTTAACCCCGAACGAGTACACCTTGCTATTATTAGGTAGGTCAACTCGAGTCATCTAGTTCATCAAGTTACTTGGTCTCCCTTAAACTAGAACAATCCAACACTTAGAAATTTTCACCTGTTCGAAATAAATTGTTAAAATGCACATGACTGCAGACTTTTGTGCATGTCGTAAACGGCGAATTCAACGTTTTTCAGATATGCATGATAATTCCTGATATACATACCAAATATGATAAAAATTAGTGTACTGAAAATAAAGCTGAAATCGTGAGATTTCCATTATCTAAAGGAAGTGAAACCGACTTTAGCCTTCAAAACAACGGACGCAAACCGGATAGAAGACATCATTTAGATGCAACATATTAGAAGCCAATAACCACTACCGAGGATAAAGACTGACCAATAACGAAAGAAAGACCACTATAGGACTTTTCAAAAAATCTTTTATTCCGCGCTTCGGTTTCGGCATTTAAATACATATAAACAATTTCGGAGTATTGGTTATCATCCAACACGGCAAGTGTTGTTCATCCTTAACACAGTTCATAAAACTGTTCAAAATTAGATTACCATGTCATTGTTTACTGTGACATTGCACTAATTTTGTTAGAATTAAAATGTATTGAGTGTTAAAGTTGTGTATTGTTAGCCAACCGGACGAGTGATAATCGGAATCAAAGAGTGTTTGTACCTTCATTTGATAGGAGAGTTCGAATTCAGGAAAAGATAACAACACTTTTTGAAAGGGACTATACAAATATAAAAACAAATACAAATATTTTATTTCATTAGCCAATTAGGACTATGCAGTAGTTCGTAAAGACAAAACACAGGTAATCCCAAGAAATATCAAATCAAGTCCTGCATTCATTTATTTAATCGTCATCCAAAATATATCTATTCAGTATCTTATTACATGAATCATTACTGCATGTTCAAAACCGGTCCAATCCGACAAATCAACAGATAAGCATATCTCAAAAATATATGTACATCGATGAATCTACTAAATGTTACTTCTTCGAAGTGTCACAAGGGACTTTGGATGAGAAAATCCCCATTTTACATCTTTGTCACAATTGTAAGGCTTCTCTCCCTTATTTACAATCAGTGTGTAATATTTTCCCTTACTTACAATCAGTGTGTAATATTTCAATGCACCAGAAGTAGTGCTTTTTATTCCCACATAGATCAAAGAAAAAGCCTTTTCCGTGTCATGCCTCGCAAGATGTCACTGAAGTCCTTCCGCAAATTAAAACTTCACAAGTCATGTAAACGTTTTCTTTCCCGCTAATTAAAACTTTACATGTGAACGCTTTCCTTCCCGCCAATTAAAACTTCACACGTGAACGCTTAAATCCCATTATAAACACTTATATGACGAACTAGGCCTTCTCATTCCAGAAGTAGTGCATCATCATGGCATGATCAAATAAGTTTACAAACATGTCGTTTCAGGGAGTGAGCTTTTAAGAACCCCATAGAACAAGAATTACAATGATATGGCCTGTCTCCGCTATGAACGGTCATGTGATGCTTCATACCAGATTTTGTGACATAGGTTTTATTACAAATGTCGCAAGCATACTGTTTCTTTTCATGGTGAGTGTAAATATGTTCTTTGAAGCTATGTTCCCAATTAAAACCTTTGCCGCATACCTCACATTTAAATGGTTTGCTTTCTGCATGTAGCCTCATGTGTAGGTTAAGATTTCTTTCAAGTTTTAATCTTTTTCCACACTTGGTACATTTAAACGGTCGTTCATCTGAATGACTTAACATATGACCTTTCAAATGGTCCTTTCGTTTGAAACTCTTGTGACATATCTGACACGAGTTTGTCCTATTTCCCACATGAACATCTCTCATGTGATTCCGCCCGGCACCTGAATAGGTTTTCAGGGGCTTTGGCTACAGAGCTGCCGGGCGCGTCCCCAGGTGGTGGATAGGGGAATGCCCTGTCTTTGCGGGGTAGTCAGGTCATAATACGGAAAGCCTGACCGCGAACCATTGTAGCCAAACTGTGTGGAGAAACGCCACGCTCCATGCAGTATAAAGACCCCTTCTATATTTCTCTAAAGAGAGCAGACGCACTGGGTGTCGTATGGAAGGCTAAATTTCCTGCCCCTACACATTTCTCCCCTTTTCCAGTGGCAATCAAAAGTCGTTGCCCCGGTTGTCCCTTCCAACTTTATTTCTTTCTTCTTTTACTTACAATTTGTTTTGACTTGATTAACTTGTTCTCGTCCTGATATAGCTGAAATATTGCTCATTGGACTAATCAATCAATCAACTCATGTGATTCCGTAAATCAGAACCAACCTTGAATGTCATATCACATTTATTACACGAATGGTCGCCGTGTTTACTGTCTTTTGTTATGGTGGTATAAGCTTCTACTGGTCGTTAATGATTTGCCACAAACAGTGCATTTCCAAGCTTTAATTCCTGAATGGAGAGACTCGTGCTCTCGTAGATGGCTTGTCCTGCTGAATAATTTTAAACAGACCGAACATTTGTATGGTTTTTCACCAGTATGTATCCTCATATGTTTCTCAAGTCCCGATTGGTTAGACATTTTTATTTTACAGACTTCACATTCAAATGGCTTGTCTCCTGTATGAATTCTCAAGTGAACCTGTAGGTGATGTATACGTCGGAAGGCTTTAGAACATATGTCACATTTGAATGGTTTTTCGCCAGAGTGGACCAACTCATGGTTATGTAAGTTTACTTTCTGAGAAAATTCTTTTGAACATTTGCTGCATTTAAATGGCTTATCTCCCGTGTGTATCATCATGTGTCGCTTGAGGGCGCTACTGTCGAACACTTCTAAGAAGCAGAGATCACATTGATATGTTGTTTTCATCGTGAGTTTGTTTACATGGAGGGCGAGCTGTTTTGCATTTCGAAATTGTTTCTTGCATATCTTACACTTAATGTCTTGAATTTCACCATGATCTTAATATTGTCTCACAATATATTCAGCTATTGATGTTTCCTGGACTCGTCTATCTAGAAATTAAAAAAAAATAATGATAAAAAGTAATCAAAATGATTGCAGTGGTAACAAAAATATAAAATTATACAAGAGCTGCATTCTACGGAAGCCCATTAGTGTCAGATGGATTTTTTTTAGAATAACGACTTTAAAAAAAACTCCATCTGATACTAATGGGCTGGATTTTTTAAGTAGTTACAACGACTTAAAAAACTTTATCTGACACTAAGGGGCTCCCATAGTATTCAAATGGCAGAAATTATACAATTATAGTCTGTGTATGAGGTCGATACATCCGAGGTCGATATGCTTTTCCAGGTCGATATAACATCGTATTGACATTTTTTTCCTTTATCTAAATTATCAAATTCAACTATAGTTGAAATATTTCAAAAATTAATATATTAAAAAGTTAATTAGCACTATAATATAATTACAGTGTGTGTGTACATGTAATTGATTCTTGAAAAATGCATGAAATAAATCAAACAAGATTATAAACATTCAAAGAAGTATGCGATATGCATTTCTATTTTTAGTAACATGCGATATAACTTTATGATGTACTGTTTTCTAGTCAATCTCTAAAAATACAGTGGGTCATGTGATCAGTTCTCCACTAATCAAATTTCCCAAACAATATCAAATTAATAATATAATTTTTTATATCCCACAAATTGAACCCTGGAGTATGGTGGCATAGATCTGTCCCTGCTTGTCAGATAATTAAGTAGACTTGTCAGATATTTATGTCAACATGTCAGATATTTATGTTGACTTGTCAGATAATTATGTTCACTTGTCAGTGTGGTCGATTGACCAGCTAACGCCAATGTCTGCAACCCAAAAGTCAACAAAAATATCTGACAAGTCGACATAAATATCTAACAAGTCCACATAATTATCCGACAAGTCGACATGTGGACTTGTCAGATATTTATGTCGACTTGTCAGATAATTATGTCGACTTGTCAGATATTTATGTCGACTTGTCAAACATTTGCCCAGTAGTAGTTAGGGACAAGCAAATTACTATTTGTAGAGGTGGATCACTAGAAGTTACGTAGACAGGAAGTGATCACAGAAAGTTACATGACCGGGAGCGGAAGTCACATGATAGGAAGTTGAAGTGATTGGATTCCGCAAATGCAAACGGAAGTAGCCCTAAATGAACTCCTATTCGTCCATTTTAACAGGAAATAACTAGATAAAACAACATACGTGACCCCGCAGTGTGGTTATGGGGAGTTATGGAAGTCGCATGCGAGACCGGAAGTGGGATGTGTTCCCAGTTGGAGTGGTCCTATTGGAAGCCCTAATCGGCCATGTTTACCTAAAATGCCTTGTTGGAACAGCACTTGACCCTGCAGGTGGCTTGTATTACAGATATACAGCGCACTTGCGTACCGCAAGAGAACGGAAGGGGATGTTTATCTCCTTTAAAACGCCATGTTGATTTGAAGTCGGGTATTTTCCAAATCGTAACGACTCGGACAAAATAGTTCGGATGTTTTCGGGATTGTGCTTGTGTTGTATTTCTGTTCGAGTCTTCAATTAGGTCTGCACTCGTGAAAGAGTTAATTTACCCGAGGTATTGATTTGTTTATCTATTGGTGTCTTCTATCAGGTCTGCGTTCATCGTGGCATTTTGCTTTTTCGAGGGGAGATAACTCTGTTAGTATTTCACGCGCCATTTTAGTCTGTTGTTTCATCCTAGAACTCGTCATTTATTAATACTGCTTACGAGTTGATGTGTATGCTCACGAGTATGCTTAATTTTTTGCTGCTGCTGCTGCTGCTTCTAGCTTAAAAGAAAAAGGCAAAACGTGAATTTAGTGTGAATCAAGGCACTTTTTGTCCATCCATGAAGAGTCACTCTGCATTTCTCCAGACTTTTGACTTCCTATAACTATATAGTTGAGGTTGCATTACCCTTTCCTCCCATCCCAAATGTCATTTATTTATCCCTTACATAGAGTCGTTGCTATCTTCAGTCGATGGTGGATCATACTTATCCAATACTTCTTAAACAGATACTGTCTTTTGTCCACAGCATACTTTTAGACCTTTCTAGTATCGCAGTCATCTTCTGCTTTCAAACGCTTGGTTGTCTTTTTTTATCTTTCTATGACACTGGGTCTTTCCGCATATCCTCTATCCACAACACATTACTTCATCGTATGTCTGTATTCCGGGAACATCTTTTTATAACCAAGTTTGCGTGCTTTATCTTCCTCGTGTCCTTCGTCAATATACTTTTCAACCTTTTCTTCTTCGTATTTGGACTGATTACCATTCATGGCTCTGGTTACTATTATATTCCATGATGATTCCCAGTCTGAGTCGTCTTCATCAGATCTTTCATTGGTGGTATACTCAGATTCATCAGTAATATGGCTTTCCTCGGGCATTAGAGTCGTTTCCGTATCATTTTGCCTGTCCATCTCTTACTTCAACATAAACCGATTTTTTTGTGACGTAGAAGATTAAACTGTCGATTGGAATGATAATTAAGCTGCCGCAATGGTACATTATAGAGGTCTCCATCCCTCGAAATTCGTTGAACGAATGAGAAAATTACAATTAAGGGAGCTTTGAGCCCTATTTGGTTTTGTGAAATTTCTCTACTTAATACGTTCACAAGACTTACGATTTGCTTACGAGTATGGTTTCGACTGCATGTGCTCGCTAATTTGCTCGTCATTATACTGCTATACCCAATCGATTCCCGCCAGCAAAATTATAGCCCCTCGGTTATCTTGAGAGGGTTCATTTTCAGGCAGAAATGTTCATTTCTCCCACTTCTTCAAAGGGTCGTTTTAACCTGGAGATGGGATGTTGTCTCCTTGACATTTACCCCATTTCCTTTCTTTTTCATATCAATCCACTGATTTCACGGTGCGAGATTTCCTGTCTTCAGAGCAATGTAGGCAAGCTACACGTCTTTTTCCTATCGGTTTTATTTTTATAAATATAAAATCGGGGAGCTTATATTATTTTAGAAATTGAAAGGGGGAGGAACAAAAATATTAAACGAGAAAACAGAAAATGTAAGAACTGCAATTCCAACACTATTTCTTATTTTCGTGTAATAATAACACAAAACTTAGAGAAAACTATTTACAGGAAATAAAAGTTTAATACCAAATGTTGAAAGTAAACCAGATAAACTGTATCGATGTATGTTTAAATTGTCCACAAATCGGGCAGTATACTGCTTCATTCGTTACAAGGTCTTTTGCGCTGAGGAGAATGGACTCCACAACAGCATGATTTTTTTCATTTTGTAATCTTTGTTTTTGTTACTGTTCATGTATGCCTTCAACCTTAATGTAATGGGAACAAATGTGCATTCTTAAATAAATAAAGTAATCATATTAACGAATGGACTATTAAAACATTGAGTTTTGTATTCCCCATTAAGACAATATCAGTTAAAACAAACGGCCACCATACATTTGCACTAATCCTGCTTTAGTAAATGTATCAAAAGCGCCACAAATTTAACTTTCGCTGATTTACAATGGGTGGATTTATAACTAAATGGGGCGACAAAAAACAGTTCAATGGGGATGCATAAAAGTATACAATTGGGCAGATTTCAAATGAATCAAAGGGGCAGAAATAATTCATCATATGATGGTGTTGTTAAGAATTTAATCAATTTAAAAAAAATAGCAGAAAAATACAGCAACATGTCCAGAATTGAATTAATTTTAAAATACCTCAACTATTCAAAATCATGAAACTATAGAACATTCATGTATTTGTGTCCGTTCTAGAAGGAATTTGAAGTAAAGAATTCAAGGCATGCTGTTTCGTTGTTTTTCAGATCCCCGTTTGTTCAAATAAATATTTATTCAATCCTCGCTCATTTGTTGAACCCCTTTTGATACATACAGCAAAATACAGTTTGGGTTTTACATATATGAAAGGGAAAATGGCAGAATGTGTAGAAAAAAAATTAGATTTAAATAATGATGAAAAGAGGATCTTCTGCCCTCATGTGTGATCCTGTTTTCCTTTCTTTGTCTACCATTTGGCTTCAAGAACATAGAAAATTTTGTACATTTGACACCAGTAAGTACATGAACTGTACTGAAGTTGTTTTAATAAACAGGTAAAAAGAAATTTCATCTGCCCCATTGTAAATTTTATTTCTGCCCCATTGTATATTTCATTTTTTGACAAAATCCGCCCCAATGTATGATGGCCTTAATTTTCGGGTATATCAAAAGCACCAATATTTACCGATCAAAAGCGCCAATTTCCCTGTTAAAATTACAAAATTAAAAAAAGAAATTAAATGTAAAATTAAATTTAAATATTAATTTACATTTTTCTAAAAATCGAATTAAATAAAAAATTATTATAAATTTTATTATACATTATTCTATATATTATCATTTATTTAAAACTATCTCTCTTTTAAGATAAATTACAAATGTGCATTTCTAAATAAAGACAAAATAATAAATGGAAAAAAGGATGAATAATAAATATTTTTAAATGTTATTAAGATTTAAAAAATAAAGAATAAAAGAAAAATATAAGAATATATCAACTAGAAAATACGAGGGGACTTTATAAACATAAGTGGATGATATAAATCGGATAATGGTTTTTATGAAATAAAGCTAGGCTATGGAATAGCTATGGAATAGCTATGGATCGAAAATTGCGTTTTTTTTGTTTGTTTGTTTGTTTGTTTTTTTTTTTTTGCATCATGTTAAACTATTAGCGTCATCGACCAGTCACGTTACTAAAGTGGCTACCTGTGGATTGTCCTATTTTGTACGTAGAAATATAACGATAGATTGTTAAGAAAATACCAAGGTTTAGAATTGCGTTCTTTAAAATGTACAAATTAAAATTTCAAATATTTTCGCAAGTATTCCCTGTTTAAGGCATTGTAAATATCGTATTTTCTGTGAAGTATCCCCTTTTTAGAACTGCATTGCAAGAGATCTAATACACTTTTCTAATTTGTACAGCTATGTGGTGAAAATAGATAAAATAGGCTATC